>WWET01006086.1:62918-76379 GCA_011038615.1 Limnodynastes dumerilii
ACCAGGAGGGATAAACACAGCAAGGTGGGAGAAAGGGGAATGATCACACTGAGGGAAGCAGGCAAGGAACAAGGCTGGATAACAGGGGGCAAACAGTAGTCAATCAAAACTGCAATAAAGCAAGGCAGAGAACAAGGCAGGCACAGATACTGAAGACAGATTCTATAACTGGCGCTGGCCAGGGGACAGAGAGATCTTAAATAGAGGCTGCTAGTCCCTGATAGGCTAGCAGCCGACAGCGCCGTGAGGGGGAGTCCCTAACCGTATCATTACAGCAGAGATCGGGAGCACGCGCCTGCCGGAGGCTGCAGCGTCGCTCTCACGTGGAGTTTGTTTACATGCTGTGTTCAGCATGTCGGCAGACGGAGGGAGAGGAACGGCACCTGCAGCGGGATCAGGACATGACGGGCAGGCGCGGGGAAGGTAAGAAATGTGCCCATCGTGACAGTACCCCCCCTTGACGAGGGGTTACGAAACCCCTAGGAGCAGGTTTGTTGGGGAATCTGGAATGAAATCTGTTGACCAGGTCTTTGGCATGTAAATGACGTGCCGGAATCCACTGTCGTTCCTCCGGACCGTATCCTTTCCAGTGGATAAGATATTGAACTTGACCTTGTATTCTTCTGGAATCGAGGATGGATTCCACGATAAATTCCTCCTGTCCATCAACAATAATGGGGGAAGGTCTGGAAACAGGATTGGGATGGAACCTTCTAGAATTACAGAAAGGCTTGAGTAGGGAGACATGGAATGTATTGGGAATCTTCATACTCCGAGGAAGCCCTAATTTCATGGCCACCGGGTTGACCCGAGAGATGATGGGAAAAGGACCGATAAACTGCGGGCCCAACTTCTTGCACGGTTGTCTGAGACGGATATTTTTGGTAGACAACCATACCTTGTCTCCAACCCTAAAGGAATGATCGGTTCTGTGGCGATCTGTTTTCCGCTTGGAAGATAATATCTGCCGCCGTAGGGAACAATTCACTCTGGTCCAGATAGACTTGATCTTCCTTGCAATCCTGCGTGAGTCAGAAGAATCACCCACCTCAGGCTGGAGAAAAGAATTGGCTCGCGAAGGTATTGTTCCATATTTCCATTGTTCCATATTTTGTTTGATGCGTTCCGTCTGACCGTTGGATTGGGGATGGTACCCCGACGACAAACTGATGCTGATGTGCAGGAGCCTGCAAAAAGCATGCCAGAAGCGAGCGACAAACTGGGAGCCTGTATCGGAGACGATATCCGTCGGGAGTCCATGAAGACGAATAATGTGTCTGATGAAAAGATTGGCAAGCTCCTCAGCAGAAGGCAACCCAGGTAAGGGTACAAAATGAGCCATTTTACTGAACCTGTCCACAATGACCCAAATGGTAGTGTTGGCATTTGAGACAGGAAGCTCAGTAACAAAATCCATGGACAGGTGGGTCCAAGGACGTCTGGGAATGGGTAGTGGAAGGAGGAGGCCAACAGGAGGGGAACGAGAAGACTTATTCTGAGCACAGGTAGGACAGGAGTTGACAAATTCTCTGATATCCTTGGTCATGGTGGGCCACCATACCATTTGGGAAACCAGTTCCAGTGTCTTCTGGACCCCAGGATGACCAGCAGTCTTACAAGAATGAGTCTCCAACAACACAGATTTCCTAAGTCTCTTAGGAACAAACAGACGATTGCGTGGCGTCTGGGCCGGAGCTTGGCCCTGAGATTTCCGGATGAGAGAATGAAGATCTTGAGTGAGACCCATGATGATTGAGGAGGCAGGCAGAATGGGAAGAGGGGGGAGAGGTGGGCGCATGGTCAGAGTTGAAAGAGCGTGATAG
This sequence comes from Limnodynastes dumerilii, assembly GCA_011038615.1. Classification (NCBI taxonomy): domain Eukaryota; kingdom Metazoa; phylum Chordata; class Amphibia; order Anura; family Limnodynastidae; genus Limnodynastes; species Limnodynastes dumerilii. The sequence continues at coordinate 64,742 of WWET01006086.1, forward strand.
CGCATCAGCCCTTTTGTTGAGTGAATCAGGACGATAGGTGATGGTGAAGTTAAACCTGGTAAAAAACAGTGCCCATCTGGCTTGTCTAGGATTCAACCTTTTGGCTGCTTCAATATAAGTCAAATTCTTGTGGTCAGTGATAACGATGATTGGGTGAAGCGCCCCCTCCAACCAATGCATCCATTCGTCAAATGCCATCTTGATGGCCAGAAACTCCCTGTTGCCTACGTCATAATTCCTCTCCGCCGGGGAAAATTTCTAAGAGAAATACGCACAAGGATGGTTCTTGAGGTCCTGGGGATCTTGCTGGGACAGGACTGCTCCAGCACCCACGTCGGAAGCATCCACCTCAACGATGAAAGGCCGTTCGGGATCTGGATGCCGGAGAATGGGAGCAGATATGAATGCTTTCTTGAGAGAGTGAAAGGCCTTGACTGCCTTGAACGGCCAATTACTGGGATCTGCTCCTTTCTTGGTGAGATCGGAGGTAGGTGTGACCAGAATAGAGATATCTCTGATGAACCTCCGATAATAATTGGAGAAACCAAGGAAGCGTTGTGTGGCCTTCAGGTTGCTGGGTTGAACCCATTCCAAAATCGCCTTGACCTTGGCCGGATCCATGGAAAACCCCTCCGGAGTAATCACGTAACCAAGGAAAATAACCTTATTGACTTCAAACTCGCATTTTTCTGGTTTGGCGAAGAGTTGGTTCTCTCGAAGACAAGTAAGGACTTGGCAAATATGAGACCGATGAGAGGAAAGATCAGCGGAGAAGATGAGAATATCATCGAGGTAAACGACCACAAAGTGACCCAAGAAATCCCGAAGTACCTCATTGATGAGGTCTTGGAAGACGGCAGGAGCGTTACAGAGCCCGAAAGGCATGACGAGGTATTCATAATGCCCAGAATGAGTGTTGAAAGCCGTCTTCCATTCATCACCCTCACGAATCCTTATCAGATTGTAGGCACCTCTGAGATCGATCTTGGAGTAAATGGTGGCTCCTTTGAGTTGATCGAACAGGTCCGAGATCCGTGGAATAGGATAAGTGTTCTTGATGGTTATCTTGTTCAACGCCCGGTAATCAATGCACGGTCTGAGGGATCCATCCTTCTTAGCCACAAAAAAGAAACCCGCTCCAACCGGAGACTTCGAGGGCCAAATGAAACCCTTGCGGAGACTCTCCTCAACGTAGTCATCCATGGCCTTGCCTTCTGGGCAAGAAAGGGAGAATAATCTCCCCTTAGGGAGTGTTACGTCAGGCACCAGGTCAATCGCACAGTCAAACACCCGATGAGGAGGAAGTTCCTCAGATGCCCGATCCGAAAATACGTCCAAAAATTCAGCATACTGAGGGGGAATATCTGTGAGATGAGCCTGACCCAAACGAACTGGATGGAAGAGGCAGAGTCCAGCGCAGGAATCACTCCAACCAATGATCCCACCCTTGGCCCAATCAATGCGAGGATTATGGGCCAGCAGCCAGGGATGACCCAGAACAATTTGCGCTTCTGGACAGCTGATGATGAGGAACTCCAGTAACTCGGAGTGACAAATGCCAATGGAGAGTCGGAGAGGAGTGGTACAACGAAGAATGGTCCCATCGAAGAGAGGTCTACCATCAAGTCCGCAAGCCGTGACTGGAGAAGAGATGGTCTTGGATTCCAGACCTAGTGACCGGACAAGATTCACATCTATAAAATTTCCGGCGGCTCCACTGTCAATAAACGCGGACAGATTCAAGCTCTGGGCATCGAGATGAAGACAGGCAGGAACTAGGAGGGAGTTTTTCTTAGAGATGAGATGGACACCCAGACGAAGCCCCTCAAACCTCATCTGGGTTAGGCATTTCCCCACTGATTGGGTTTGTTAGGACAATTGTCTGCCCTGTGAGCCTTCCCTCCGCAGTAAAGGCATAAACCCAGGGTGCGACGCCGAGTCTTCTCCTGCTTTGTTAGGCGGAAGGAACCGATTTGCATAGGTCACGGTCTCGGTGGGGAAATGAACTGGTGAAAACGAGGAGGCAGCGCCCTTCTCCAACCGACGCTCCTTAAGGCGACGATCCACCTTGATGGATAAACGCATGAGGTGATCGACAGTTTGGGCTGCCGGAAACTGTACAAGTGAGTCTTTCACTTGTTCCGCAAGACCCACCCGGAACTGGCTGCGTAAGGCCGGATCGTTCCATCTGGAGTCTGAGCCCAGCGACGAAACTCCGCGCAATATTCCTCAGCTGTCCTCCTCCCTTGACGAAGCGTCCGTAACAGCCTCTGCAGTAGCCAGGCGATCCGGGTCGTCATACAACAGGCCAAGAGCCTCAAAAAAGGCATCCACGGACTGGCGGACTGGGCTCTGAGAGGGAAGACTGAAAGCCCAAGCCTGAGGATCTCCCTGTAACAGCGAGATGACCAACCCGACCTTCTGAAATTCGGTGCCGGAAGAGTTGGGCCTCAACTGGAAGTACAGCTTGCAGCTCTCCTTGAACAGAAGGAATTGTGATCTCTCACCAGAGAAACGATCCGGGAGATTTACCTTAACGTCGGTACCAGCCTGAGGTGGGGGTGGAGCGGATGCGGAAGCTGGACTGGATTGGTTGGAGGATTGCAGAGAAGCGATGACCTGATCCTGAGATTGAACTTTGGCAGTAAGAGACTGAACCATCTGTTCCAGGTTGGATACCTGGGCGATCAGGGCATTGATGGCCTCGGAAGTAGAATCCATGCTACCGGCAATGGTAGCTGTAGTGGGCCGGTTATACTGTTACGGTACCCTGGGTTTACCTCCACGGAGTACCAGGGTGACCAGATTGGGAGAGAAGAACCGAGTAACTCACCGGATCGTAGAGCCTGATGTCGGACCGAGTGTTCGCCAGAGCCCCAGATGGTGGGGATAGACTGGAGCTGGTAGGACCCTGTCAGGTTCCACACCTTAGAGGAAACTCGGAAGAGGAAACGGGAGCAGACGGGAAATGAATAATAAAGCGGGAAATAGCGAAAGAGGTGCCAGAAGAAACTTGACCGTGACAAACCACAGAAAACACTAAACAAAACGGAGAGACAATAAGGAGAGACAGGACAAACAGGACTGACTGCACAAACTGGGACTAACACTCACTCACTCACTCACTCACTCACACACTCACCCCAACTACCCCGGAGGGCAACAAACACAAACTCACGGGAGAAGGCAGGGAATAAACAGGAGGGATAAACACAGCAAGGTGGGAGAAAGGGGAATGATCACACTGAGGGAAGCAGGCAAGGAACAAGGCTGGATAACAGGGGGCAAACAGTAGTCAATCAAAACTGCAATAAAGCAAGGCAGAAAAGCAAGGCACAAGGCAGGCACAGATACTGAAACCAGATTCTATAACCGGCGCTGGCCAAGGGGCAGAGAGATCTTAAATAGAGGCTGCTAGTCCCTGATAGGCTAGCAGCCGACAGCGCCGTGAGGGGGAGTCCCTAACCATATCATTACAGCAGAGATCGGGAGCGCGCGCCCGCCGGAGGCTGCAGCGTCGCTCCCACGTGGAGTTTGTTTACATGCTGTGTTCAGCATGTCAGCAGACGGAGAGAGAGGAACGGCACCTGCAGCGGGACCAGGACATGACGGGCAGGCGTGGGGAAGGTAAGAAACCGTGCCCATCGTGACACATATATCATGTATTTTAAAATTGAGAGAGAAACTCACCGCAGAGGTCCCCAAAATAGCTAGCCTGGAACAGCACACCCAGACTTGCTTTCAAACAAACACACACAAGCGGCTAGATTTACTAAGGAAAGGAAAAGTGGAAAGGAAAGGAAAAGTGGAGATGTTGGCCAGGGCAATCAGATTCTAGCTCACATTTTCCTATTACTTACTAGAAAACGTCAGCTAGAATCTGATTGATTGCTAGATGCAACATCTCCACTTTCCATTCCCGGATCTTTGTAAATCTGGCAAAATATGGTGGTTGCTCAAGTCAATTTGTAGGTTAATCTAAAGAAAGTGCTAGAAAGGTATAGCAATAGCATTGTAAAATTTCCTTATAGGTGTCTTAGCCTTAAATCAAGACGTAAAACAGATAGATAGTAAATAAAGAGAAATAAAGATTTAAAAAAAAAAAAAACTTTATATAAAGGTTTTGTGCATTTGACAACAGTCTTTATTTCTAACAGGAAACAGACATTATCAAGTGTCAGAAGCTAGCATTCCACCACTAGTACCATGGCAACATAATCTTACATGTAATTAAATGTTTGACTCCATAGCATTGCCATGGTTAGTATATAAAAAAAACAACAACCCAAAATAACCATAATATAAACCAAAGACTTATAAGTTAAACACCTGATGAATGAATAATATTATTATACAGGAGATTTTATATAAGTAACTTCGCTTTGAGTTAATACAAGTCAAATAAAGTGATGGGTTGATATGGGGGCAATGATTAATGGATCCAGATTTAAGAAGGAGCTTGAAAATAAAACAGGGTTGCCGACTATTGAAAGCTTCCCTCCATGTTCTCCATAGATTACTGCAAGGTGCGTGGCTTAATGTCATTATGCCCCGCCCCTGTCAATCACTCGGGTGATCTCAGGTGTTAAAGGGTGGGCGGGACTTGATGACATCATAAAGTCCCACCCATCTCTAGTAACTCTAGGGAATACACGGGTGATTGTTTGGGTGTCGGGGCATGTGGGAGATTTGCCGGCTCTCCCAGGATACCGGCCCAAATTTCGGCAGTCTTCCGGATATTTCGGGAGAGTCGGCAACCCTGAAATAAGAGAGGAAAGTTACTCCTGGGCTAAACCATGTTGATTGCAGGAAGTCATATTTCTGCTGCAAACAGTATTAGAGTTGAGAGGTGATGTTTCCTAACCCAAATCTAAATAACAGTGTGATAGTAAAGCTGGTCAGTATCTGTGTGCAGTAAGCAATTCAAAGATATATCCCTGCATGCAAAGAATACAATTAACTTGACCCCCCCTGAATTCAACATGGTTTAGCCCAGGAGTAACTAAGTTCATGCACTTAACAAGGTCTGGATCCAGCCCAATATTGTTATCGCAATATAAAATGTTGTAGACGGCAGCTCTAAGGGAGTGAGTCACTTCTCTCTTAGGACCTGATTCACACTTAAGAATCTTCTTAAAATAAGAACTTAAAGTCACTCCTGGGCTAAACCATGTTGATTGCAGGGGAGTCATATTTCATCTGTTGCAAACAGTACTAGTGTTGAGAGGTGATATTTCCCAGCCCAAGTCTAAATAACAGTGTAATAGTAAAGCTGGTCAGTATCTGTGTGCAGTAAGCAATTCAAAGATATATCCCTGCATGCAAAGAATACAATTAAATTAGTTCCCCCTGCAATCAACATGGTTTTGCCCTGGAGTGACTTTACGTTCTTATTTTAAGAAGATTCTTAAGTGTGAATCAGGTCCTTAATTTCAAGCTCCTTCTTAAGTCTGGATCCAACCCTAAATTAGCATTACATATCTGTTTTAAATCTTACTATTCATGGTCTATGATTAATTCTATAAAGTATTTGTTTTTTTCCCCCCAAGACTGACAAAAAAAAAAGATGCTATGGGCTAACGAGCATGTTTAATGACAAACCAATATAGTATTCAGAAACTGATTGGATAGGTAGCTTGCTAGTGATAGTACTACATGGTAAAGACAAATTAACTTTTTGTTATTTTACTTATAGCGATGTAATGATGTCATATATACTCAAAGAACAATAACAACAGTAATTGATACAAAATTCTATTTTTACTTGACTTTTCTACAACAGTACAGATTAAAGTAAGTAATGCAAAGATGTCAAGATTGTGGAAAGGAACAGCCTTTCCTTCCAACAACTTTTTAGATCACATATTGTACCACATTCAATCATCATTATTTAGCCTTCCAAAATAGCTATACTGAAGTTTCACTATGTCATAATCACATAATCTAAAACAACATAGAAAGCAAAACAAACAAAAAACACAGTGTTCCAAGTGATAGGGTAATTATAAAAGCCTTGATTCCCCTAAGAATGGAAAGGGACCTTGTAATAACGGTGTTTTCACAGTTTATTATTAATAATTCCACTTTGCAGATTTCCTCCTTTGAATCTATGTTGATGTGTCTGATTTCTTTATTTGCTTAAAACTCAATTAAATATGGATCCATTTTCTTCAACAGAGCAAAATCATGTAGGGATTTTGTAATGACATTATCCATGTTTTTAAAAATCTAATTCAAGATTTTAATATTTTATTTGTTAAGAATATAAACATATCCGAGTACTAAATGACAAGATGCAGTGCTAACTATATTTTATGGACCAGATTCACACAAGTGTGCGATCTGTAGTTGCGGATATGAATGCGCACCTTTAAGGCCATCTCCTCATCCACTGCTCTCTACCTCTCTTCCCTCATCAGCATGCATACCACTTCCAACCCTCTCCATTCTGCTAACCAGCACTGTCTGTTTTCACTACTGATCACCACATCTCACACCCGCATCCAGGACTTCTCCCGTGCTGCACCTCTGCATTGGAATTACCTCCCTTCTTCAGTCAGACTCTCCCCCACATTGCAGGTCATCAAACGCTCACTCAAAATGCACCTGTTCAGGCTAGCCTACCCCTCCTCCACTTAACATCCTCACTGCATCCTACATCTATCCCTTCTTTTCCTTCCTCCCCCTTCTCCTCCGCTCATACCAGCAGTCCATTTCCTTCCCCCTCTTTATGTCTTCTGTTAGTTCATTCCTCCCACTTAGTGTGTTAGCTAACGTGAGCAGGGCCCTTCATCCTAGTGTTGTTCCCTCCTCCATCACTCCCCCCTCACTTCGTACCCTCTTGTCCCCCACTGCTACCCTTTTACCCCATCCCCACCTGGTGGCGCTCTATCCCCTCCTCCCTGACCTGCCAAACTTGAGACATTGCATTTTGACTTGTGTTCTGTGCTTGCGTCACTTTTTTGTATTTTTGTCATATTTTATATTTATTTTGTATTTTATTATGTACTATGCTGTTCATCCCTACCCTGTACGTCTGTGCTGTATTTTTTAGTATTTTGTACAGCGCTGCGGATAGCTTGTGGCGCCTTATAAATAAACGCCAATAATCATAATAATAATAATAATGTATCTGCACCTAATTCCCCTCCCCTTCTTGAAGTGCCTAGCGGCACTTACGAGTGCCATAACGTACCATTACACACTCATGCATATTTTGCCTTTTAAGGAGGGAAAATATCCACGTAGATTGCAGAGCCCTCAACCCATCCAATTTACGTAACTAACCTCCAGCACGCCCTTCTTACCTTAAAAACTATGTGCAGTCTTTAAAGGCCGCACATAGAGCCAGATCCTGAGCTACGTACGCTAGCTCATGACATAAAATAGCCGATTTGTATTTACTGCGCATGCGAGGCAGATGTTACACCACGTAACGCTGAACGTACGTACCATCAGCGCAACTACGAACAAAAGGGTGGGGTCATCCATATGACACCCGTAGTTACGCGTTGTAGGCAGAGTTAGGCATTTAAAGTGGACAGTATGGGCTGGGTTAGGCCGTTACGTACAGTGAATCTATTCTGTATGTCAGTACTTATGCTTTGAAAAGTTAAGGTAGGGTGTGGGAAACCTAAAACAGCCAAAGTATGTACGAGCGAGGGGAGTGCATAGAAAATACAATAGCGTAAACAGGCCACGTGTTCTAACGTAACAAGCCCGTTGGTCTGGATTTACCCCATAGTTATTATCCAGACGGAACCCCCTACACAAATTGCATAGTCTATATGACTACGCATGCGCATTGGCTTAGGTGTGAATATGTTCCTAAGTGGGTCAAAACTGTCAGATCTTTCCATCGTCATGTTTCTACAAAACAAATGTAGGATATGATATGGAAAAACAAAAACAACAATACAAATCTATATATTTTATTAAATTTTTTTAAAATTTACAATAAAAAAAAAACCCAATTCCCTGTCATCATATTTTGGATTAGTCTTTTATATTACTTTCACAACACCGCTCCGGCAAAAACCCAGGTATTTCCACGTGTCCCACTCTTTTTCTACCATTCGCCCTGGGCAATATCCTGGGATTGCCCTGGCAATTAGTGTGAATCATCAATTTGATGACTCATTTGCCTAATCCCCCCAATACCCCTGTCTCAACTAGCAAAAAAAGATGTGGAAGTGGATGTGATATTGTTCAGTGTATGAGTTCAATATATGAGTCCAACTAAAGCTGGCCATACACTAGACCGATTATTGGCCCGATAACCAAGTTATCAGGTGATCAGGCATAATCGCCATAGTTAATGGCCAAGATCAATTTTTCAAACGCCAAATAAACGCACCAGAAATGCTCTGGTACGATTTGTTGGTCTTTTGACATGTTTGATTTAAAGATCCCGATATTTAAGGGAGCCAATCAGCAAGCTGAATAGCTCCCTATTCCTGAAAGGTGCCGCTGCAGATTTATGTACAAAGCTGCTCTGTCAGTTCTGAAGTATACCTGTAAAGCTGTTAGAGCAGCATAGTACATAAATATGCAGCAGCGTCTATTGCAGGGAGTAGTACAGACAGGGATCAGCCGAAGCTGCACTGTGCGAGTACCTCCATTCAATTGAATCAAATGCTTTGGCTGCATCTAATGATACCACCAATGGTTTATCATAGGATGGATGCTGTAGCTGTAGTTGTTGATTTCCCTGGCATAACAACAACATGGAATGATATGAGTCCAAGTGCTGAGGATCCTTTCCGGACTTAGGGAGAACTACAATAAGGGCCACCTCCTCCACTGTCAATGGAGCGTCTAATAGTTCTATACTGGCCGCAGCGAGCTTAGGGAGAATCATCTCTAACAAATATTTGCTCAGCTCCTCAATTTAGTAATCTGCCCGGCTAGCAAACACATTAACAAAGTGTCCAACAAATGCATTTACTATGTCTGTCAGCCAGTACTTTATTTCTCCCTTATTAATAATAGGCGAGACAACAATCGTTCCTTTGTCATCTCTGGCCATTCTCACCAGAAAGGCACCTCCTCTAACAGCTTCCATAAATTATGTATGGGAAGAAAATAAATTTGCCTTTTGACTTATCTAAAAGATAGTCAGACCACTCCCTCCTAGCCATCAACCAGGCTACTCCATTATTTTCCATTTTAGTCAGTATAATTATTGTGCTTCTAAGTCACCTGAATATTTTTCCCAGTTACCTCTTGTTCTCCAGACACTTTCACATGAACACTCTTAATTAATGTACCTCTTAAATAGGTCTTGAAAGCTTCCCATTCAATAGGAGCTAACGCTGTATGGCTATGGTCATTAAAATAACCTTCCCAGCTAGCCAGCAGGTCACATCCCGATCCCATTCAGGTGTTGAAATTAAAATAGAGCCATATAGCATATAAAATAAAGATCCCTTTGAAACAACATTAAAGTCTTTGCGTGCAAATAAATAGGAACAAAAGAATATGCGCGGAGGGAAACGTGTGTGTACTCAACCAGGTGTAGCTACGGGATGTGCTTACATGACGAGATGCGTAAGCACACAACCACGTGCGAACCATGTGCGTCGTTAACTTGTTATTCGATGATATTTCCATATTCCCAGGGCCTATTTCATAACTCAGTAATGCGTGCATTTATATAAAAGTGTGTTCTATGTCACTAAAGATGTGTTTTATTCAGAGGAGTCATTATTCAACTGTTATAATGATACTTTGCTTAGGAAGATCATATTATTGTCATATTTGGATTTATAGCGTAGCATTTGACGTTGTACTAGTGATGGTATGATTTATTGTGCGGTCACATCTAATGCATTCAAGTTATAGAACTATATAGATAACTGATATTATATTTCTTTGTGAGACCACATGGTATAGCCCATTGTATTTAATTAGGTAGACCCTGTGTAAATATGTTAACGAAGCCACCAAGTGAACAAAAGACTCATCAAGGACCAATCATCAACGGATCCTAAGATGACCAGAGAGAACCCTCCAACCAGATGCTAGAAGATCAGATTGCAATGACGTCATCAACCCTTTGATAATGAATGCCTGTAAAAGTTGTACCTACTCTGTTAGAGTAGATGAGTATCCATGTGAAGCTCTTATCAGTGCTGGTATTCGTGTTTATCTTGGAGCGGCGCTGTTTGGATTAGCGCTCTGCTTTGGTAATACATATTTTTGTGCTTTAGAACACATCTAGCGACTGGACCTTCATTATTTGCTGCGTATGGTATTGGTATAATAGCGAACAGATTTACACTGCGTATTACGCTAATATTCGCTTTTAAAGTGAGTATAGAATCTCACAGCTGGTGGATCGCGGAGCGGAAGTCTTATCGCCACGTACACGTATTGCGACTGACTGAAGAGTGGGTAAGTTACAAAAGTGTTATATACACTACTCAAAAAAATAAAGGGTACACTAAAATAACACATCCTATATCTGAATGAATGAAATATTCTTATTAAATACTTTGTTCTTTACATAGTTGAATGTGTGGACAACAAAATCACACAGAAATTATCAATGGAAATCAAATTTATTAACCCATGGAGGTATGAATTTGGAGTCACCCTCAAAATTAAAGTGGAAAAACACACTACAGGCTGATCCAACTTTGATGTAATGTCCTTAAAACAAGTCAAAATGAGGCTCAGTAGTGTGTGGCCTCCACGTGCCTGTATGACCTCCCTACAGCGCGCCTCCACCTGCCTGTATGACCTCCCTACAACGCCTGGGCATGCTCCTGTTGAGGTGGCGGATGGTCTCCTGAGGGATCTCCTCCCAGACCTGGACTAAAGCATCCACCAACTCCTGGACAGTCTGTGGTGCAACGTGGCGTTGGTGGATGGAGTGAGACATGATTTCCCAGATGTGCTCAATTGGATTCAGATCTGGGGAACGGGTGGGCCAGTCCAAAGCATCAATGCCTTCATCTTGCAGGCACTGCTGACACACTGCAGCCACATGAGGTCTAGCATTGTCTTGCATTAGGAGGAACCCAGGGCCAACCGCACCAGCATATGGTCTCACAAGGGGTCTGAGGATCTCATCTCGGTACCTAATGGCAGTCAGGCTACCTCTGGCGAGAACATGGAGGGCTGTGCGGCCCCCTTAAGAAATGCCACCCCACACCATTACTGACCCACTGCCAAACCAGTCATGTTGGAGGATGTTGCAGGCAGCAGAACGTTCTCCATGGCATCTCCAGACTCTGTCACGTCTGTCACATGTGCTCAGTTTGAACCTGCTTTCATCTGTGAAGAACACAGGGCACCAGTGGCGAATTTGCCAATCTTGGTGTTCTCTGGCAAATGCCAAACGTCCTGCACGGTGTTAGGCTGTAAGCACAACCCCCACCTGTGGACGTCGGACCCTCATACCACCCTCATGGAGTCTGTTTCTGAACGTTTGAGCAGAGACATGCACATTTATGGCCTTCTGGAGGTCATTTTGCAGGACTCTGGCAGTGCTCCTCCTGCTGGGTTGTTGCCCTCCTACGGCCTGCTCCACGTCATCTGATGTACTAGCCTGTCTCCTGGTAGCGCCTCCATGCTCTGGACACTACGCTGACAGACATAGCAAACCTTCTTGCCACAGCTCGCATTGATGTGC
>WWET01006087.1:0-17268 GCA_011038615.1 Limnodynastes dumerilii
CTGACCAGCGTTACTATTGCACTGTTATTTATCACATCTCATCTCTCATACTATTACTGGTCAGTATCTGTGTGTAATAAGCCAGTATTCTCCCTGCATGGAAAGAATATAAGTAATTCCGCTTTTCCTGATTTTCAGCATGGGTTTTGTGTAACTTTCCACCTGATTCACTATTACTTTCAAACTCTGGATCCGGTCCATAGTCAGTAATATACTGTATGAAGACACCCTTCCACTGTATCATTGATAAAGGCAATAGTAAAATAATAAATAAAAAAGCATTCAGAGACGGGAAGTTCCTCCTCTCCAAACCTGTCCCCGAATCAATGGAAACTAATCACATTTCTTTTTAAACGGAGAGTCTTAAGAGAGAGCAAGCAGCTGGATTGCAGGTGGAAGGGGAGAGAATCAGGCTTGATTGAGACAATTTTCTGCTCCCCTGGACCGACTTCAAAATATGATGCAGCTTTTTTTCTGAATTTCGTCTCTTCTAAAGCTAATATCTATTGATCCCTGCTGCAAAGTAACGCCGGCGTGCCGTGGTCAACAAGAATTTCTACCGGCCGACTTCAACCTCCACGAAACACTCTTATTATCTATATCTTTTTTTACATTGTTATTTATTTATTTTTCTGAAGAATCGCTTTCACGTTAATCCTTTTAAGGTTTAATGCATTTCAGTTCAGTCGGTAAAAAAAAAATAAAGCTGAGGCCGTTTACAGGAAAATAGCTAATTGCTGCTACCGTATGACATGTGTTTAGATCGGGGGATGTCTGGCCTGCGTTTTAATTATTTATATCCCGTCAGGTTTGAATTATCTGTTTTCTGTCACGGGTTACTTTGTAGTGTGGAATCCAGTCTTTCTAAAATGGGTTTTCATTTGTGTTTTTCTTTGCCGGTATTCGCCCTCTCTCTTTAGTGTGTTTTTATCTCCCGTTTTCCTAGAACGATTGGCCTAGTTTTGTGTTAGATCAAGAATTGACACCCTAAACTGGACCCTGAATGGAGTATGATCGCATGCACGTAAAGCCATTCGTATGGAGTAGTCTGTGTGAGGGGGGGGGAGAGCATGCTGGAGTCTGGATCTGTTGACTCTTGTACGTGTGGAGAGCATGATGGAGTCTGGATCTGGTGACTCTTGTACGTGTGGAGAGCATGCTGGAGTCTGGATCTGGTGACTCTTGTACGTGTGGAGAGCGTGCTGGAGTCTGGATCTGGTGACTTGTATGTGTGGAGAGCATGCTGGAGTCTGGATCTGGTGACTCTTGTACGTGTGGAGAGCGTGCTGGAGTCTGGATCTGGTGACTCTTGTACGTGTGGAGAGCGTGCTGGAGTCTGGATCTGGTCATTTATTCATGCTGCTGGAGTGTATCAGGAATATGATCCGGAGAAATACCTGTGACATATATGACTGAGTTGTACATATGACACAAGCAATGAACACGTTTCAGTACCGGAAGTTATTGCCACAGGTGTCTACCTGAGCAGGAAGCATGGCGCGTCTCTTACCTGTCTTCACTGAGAGGTTCTGGACGGATTCCCTTTAATCTCCCCCCTGCACGGCCCTGTCCACTCCTCATTGGTTGTAATTGAGCATTTCTTTCCAGATGACTGAGCACTTTGATTGGCTATTTCCAGGAGCAGGGTAGGAGTCACAGGGGCCGATCTAGAGCTAGAAGTATCGGTAAAACTGATCTGCACCATGACAAAACCAGGGTGAGCCGTAGATAAAGCACATGTAAAATGCGCAATCAGAAGGCCAGATTTACTGGAAACAGATGGCTTACGCACGCCAGCGTCACGCGGATTCTTTCCCTGCAGAATTTATCCCCCGCAAAGGGTGTCCGGCCACCCGCTATGCACACAAGATACGCGATAAGTGTGCTTCAGCGTTTAAGTCGTATAGCAAGTGCTGGGTCTAGCTCTTACACGTGATCCAGTATTCCACACGGCCGCTTATTAAATATAATGCTGAAGATATCGCTGAGGCTCTGCTTTAGTATGAGACCGAATGGAAGATCCCGCTACACCTTTTATCCCTTTCCAAAAATGGTAAAAAGCCGTGGGTTGTATTTTGCTGATTAATTCATATTATTTCCCAGTTTACCTCAAAACTCCTCTGCTGCATGTAATATTGTATTGTTCATACACAGCACTGAGCACTGTTACCATACACCCTGACTGCTCCATTGTGTGATATAAAGCATTTCCCCTGTATCAGTCTCTAATGTCCTATAGAGTGTAAGCTTGTGTGTACACCCAGTGTGTACAATGATTATTAAAATATGTAAGGTGATGCGTAATCTGATGGCGCTATATAAACACCTGTTATTTAATAAATAAATAAAACGCAGGCAAATATAATGCAAAGCTAGCCGGTCCTCTAATAATGTGTGCGATGGGTCCACTCTTTGTGGTTTACTTAATGTCAGATATAGACCCTGTGCACAATGACTGGCTGTAATCATTGGAGAGTCCATGGATCCGAGCCTTTATCCGCTATATGATGTCTCCTGATTATAGAACGTTCATATAACATAAAGCATCTATGGAACCTATGAAGGGGCTGTAGATCAGGCCTGCTTGCATTGACCTAACTTACCATAGACTTTGTAAAGTCATTTCTGATTGGCTGCTAGTGCTCTATATCACTCTTGCTATATGTGTCTGCAATTTCTATGCATCATAATACAAAACAGGCCAGAAGTAACGCCATATTATTGTACCTAACCGCTCGTTCTATGCGGCCGAGATCACAATTATGGCTTTGTTTTGCTCATTCTCTTGTGTTGAAGGTAGAGAAATTATCCTTTAATTGGAACAGTTTTGGACGTAAGCGTTATTCAGTAATTTCAAGGCTCATTAAAGAGGCAATGGCTCGCAGGGTTATCTGGTAGCAAATGATCCTTGACTCAAGACATATACAAAATAAATGATGTTTAGCCTTTGTCAGGGGCCAGAGTAGCCCTGAAACACATATAGATGTAGGATATATGTGTGTGTGTATATACGGATTATACACACACACATAGGGATTATAATTGCTTTTCTACTGTTAATCAGTTACACACATGCATTTACAGATATTTGGTAAACATGTTATTTAACAAATCCCCTTTTAAGTCAGGGCCATTTTTGATCCCCGTTTCCGATGTCGCACTGCAATCGATTGTCTCTTCCTCACAGGAGTCAGAGAATCGAAGTGCCAACTGTGGAGTATTTCCCCAATCCTTTTCCAAATCCTTTTCCAAATCCTCACCCTATCCTTCCCCTTCCATTTCCCTCACTTTCCCTTCCCTGCAGCCTGACCCTAACCTTCCCCTTCCATTTCCTTAACCTTCCCTTCCCTGCAGCCTGACCCTAATATTCCCCTTCCATTTCCCTAACCTTCCCTTCTCTGCAGCCTGACCCTAACATTCCCCTTCCATTGCCCTAACCTTCCCCTTCCATTGCCCTAACCTTCCCCTTCCATTGCCCTAACCTTCCCCCAGCGAACGAATGGGTAAGTTGAAGAAAAATACATTGGTCATTATTATCCATTCATTATAAAAACGTTCTAAGTAGGCAGATTTTCAGAATAGAAACAGCTGACAATTAGGTGTCGACTGTCTGTATTTTGAAAATCTGACTTTCATAGCTGCGAATTGAACCAGTCTATTCCCCTTTTTATTTAGCTTCATAGTAAAACTATAAATAGTTGATATATTTCTGTTTGAGGCACGAGGAAATCTGAATAAGTCATCTCTGCATTGATACACTTCTTATATGAATGTCATCGTTGGAGTACTACAAACACCAGCATGTTCATACATTTAAGGGTAACCTGTGATCCCTTCGATAGCTTGAAGTCATTTTTATGTTGTTTATAATCATTTTTCTTAGCATTCTTTATTTCTTTAATATGTATGTGTTTGGGGGTCTGTAGTGTTAGGGTCTGTGTTTTTATATTTATTAGGGGTGGTTTTGGGTACCAATGAGTGGTCATTTCAATAAAATAGCCGATCACACCCAGCTCTTTCTTTTCGGCTGATTTTTAAGTAGTTTTACTACCTGTTGCTTAGTAAATCTGACGGTTTACAGGTTAGGCGTTATAATCATCGGGATGGCGTTTTTGAACCTTCACCTTTTCGGAATAGATTTATTGGGTGATTTCAGGTATTGTAGAGCGTTAATCTAGGTCAGACAATTCACACATTGAATTATTTATTTCAATCCCTAACTACAAATAGGGCAGATTCCATAAACAGATATCACCCATAAAGGGCATATTTCTATATTTCATACAGCCTGGAGGCAAAATCCACTTTCCAAATCCGAGACATCCCCTAAGAGCCCGGTGTGACAAACACCTTCTCAGACCATTATGTGCCGTGCTTCATCACCAATTACTAAATATTTCAAGTGAATGGGCCATAAGAGTGTCAAATCTGAGCGCCATTTACTGAATCAGCCGCTGATCTCTTTGGCGGAATGAAGACAGGTGAGCAGCGCACTATCCCATTGTCTCACAGTGACTGGAACAGCGTCTCAGCTGCAATTTGTGCTTTAGAGTAGAAATCTTTAAACAGGAATTTCTTGGAGAGGCGAGCGCCATGCTGCTCGTTACCTTCCACATATCCCACCGCGCCGGAGATTAAGACACCGAATAAAATCCCTGCATCAGATAACGTTTTGCTCCAACTACAGCAACGTTGTACAAAATGGTCAGAGTGTGTGCAGTTCAGCAACTGTACAGCCACTAACATTGGGAAGGTTGTTCAATTCCCAAAAACATTTATTTCAGTGTCTTGTAAAATAAAAAATATTCTATGTTTATTTATTTATTTATTTATTTGTGTAGTTTTGGTGCTGTTTTTTTTTTTTTTTTTGTTTTTTTTTTTTGTTTTTTTTGTTTAGTTTTTTTTTTAGATTATTTGGGGGAAAGCGGGGCACAGAGTGTGTTTTGTGTTGTAAATTCCCTTTTTCTTTTCCTTCGCACATGTGAGGTTTTATTTTTTATTTTTTTAAACTTTGTTTAATTGTGTTAAAGCGACTCAGTATATAGCACTCTCGTCACACCGTTAAAATGTGTTTTTAAACCTCTTTTATTTTAAAAACGCTAAGATGCTTTTTTAGTGACAATTTATCTTGTTTGGGTATTTGGATAACTGTCCTATGCAGCAAAGATTTGGCCCCTCTGTTGCAAATTGGTCCTCAAACAAAACCTCTTCATTTAGGTCATCATCCGTACACGTCATATCGTATTTTTTTTATTATTCAAATAACCAAATCTTTATTGAGTATATCTCATTTTTTGTATTCTTATAATGTTGAACCCCGCGAGCGTCACACTCAGACACTGCAGCCCGTCTCTGCAATTCCTGGTGTGCATTTAGAACAATGGGAAGGAAAGCTTTTTAATTATTAAAGGCTGCACTTGATTTTCCATTTTTGAAACCCTTTCTTCACCAAAGCAAACAGACAGCAGAAATGCTGATGAAAGAGAATGCCTGTACTTTCTGACAGGAACAAGGGAACCTTGACCTCCGAGAACTGTAAAATAGCCATCAAGGACCCATTTTACATGATCGGAGAAGGATGATTTACGTGTAATAGCTCAGGAAGCCGCAGGATGATGGAAAAGGAAAATGTACACAAGAGCATATTTTCTAGCACGCGCCTGTTCCATCTAATGTAAACGTAACGTTATTTCCCCTCCGTCATCACAATGCATGTCATTTATTCTGCACGCAGCACGGATCGTGGGTGAGACATTTGCCGTACAACTTTACAAATAGGTTTAGAAAATGCATTTAAAAGCGAGATCAGATGGAGGGCGCTTCCATGCACCTAGTTTGTAAATAATAAAAATTTAACATGGATGCGCATAACACCTTCATGGCCACTCCCTCTACGTGTTTCATCGACATGGACTTAGTGAGGTGGTGTGGTCAAGCATTCACACAAATTATATATGTGTAACCGTTAACTGAATGGTCCAGAATATACACTGGAGGGTGGCAGATTCAGAGGTAATATGTGTGGATAATGAGGTCAGTGAAAGGGTGATAGATAAGTGGAATATTCTCCCATCTGAGGGGTAGAGGTAACACAGTAGAACAGTGTAAACATGCTGGGGATAAATATAAGGATATCCTAAATCTCAAACTAAATTGAGGGTAAATAGGGTCTAGGGTCAGTATAGTTTTAAATAAACAACTGGGCAGACTGGATGGGCCGTGTGGCTCTTATCTGCCGTCACTTTCTACGTTTCTATATAACCAACCGTTATAGACAGCATTGTAATATCTGTTCGTGTACGCTGGACAGAACCTTTGACCCGGGGAACCGGTTCTGAGCATGTCACTCTCCTCCTGTTATCAATCGCATCCCGATTTAGGAGGGACAATCCCGATGTACAAGTCGCAAATGGGGCGGAGTTTATGGAAAAGAAGGTGTGGTTTGAACAAATAAGGTCAGTTGTGGGTGGAGCTTATTTTGAATGATGGATTTGGAAGAAAACTTCACAGTGTGTTAACATTGGATCCCCTAAGCCTAAGCCATGCCAGGGGGTTAGGGGAACCGTTTGGACCTACCGGTGTAGGCTGGACAGATCTTTGACCCAGGTGGCCTGTTCTGGGCCTTCCACTAGATGGATTTGGATGACATCACATCCCGATATAAGAGGGACTGTCTCCACTTGTGGGCCGCAAAACAGGAAGGGCTTATGGAAAAAGGGTGTGGTTTGAATAAATAAGGTCAGATATTTGCGGAGTTTGGCTGGAAAGGGGGCGTGGATTATTTTGTATGGTGTTAAATGAGAGAGATACAGACTGACAAATAAGTAAGTCGGGAATTACGCAAGTGTCTTGTGTAAGGCCTCTGACAAGTAACGTCGGCACATGTGCGCACCAGATATCACGCTAAGGTACCGTCTTACATATGGATCAGCGTTCCGTACGTTAGAGGTTCCGATGCAGGGGTCCACCCTTCAGTTCCGCATTCCTACTCTCCAGCATACAGGCCGGGATAGACACGCCAGTGAAGGGCGCTGAATAGCAATTCCTCACTGATCTGTGCGGAGGAGGGTTCTGGACATAAGGGAGTCCGGATCAGGTCCAGACAGAGAAAGTCCCAGCTTAGAATATCTCTATAGCTCACATTTCTCTCACTTTTATTTATGGTTTGTTGCTGGATAATTGCAAGAGTGCCGGGGTGTCTTTTTATTGTGTGTGTGTGTTGTGTTATTGAATGGTCCTTTGTGTGTGTGTGTGTATATGTGTGTTGCGTTATTGAATGGTTCAGTGTGTGTGTGTATGTATGTGTGTTGCGTTATTGAGTGTTCCTGTGTGTGTGTGTATATATGTGTGTTGCGTTATTGAATGGTTCAGTGTGTGTGTGTGTGTGTGTGTATGTGTGTTGCGTTATTGAGTGGTCCTGTGTGTGTGTGTGTATATATGTGTGTTGCGTTATTGAATGGTTCAGTGTGTGTGTGTGTGTGTGTGTGTGTGTATATGTATGTGTGTTGCGTTATTGAGTGGTCCTGTGTGTGTATGTTTTGCGTTATTGAGTGGTCCTGTGTGTGTATGTTTTGCGTTATTGAGTGGTCCTGTGTGTGTATGTTTTGCGTTATTGAGTGGTCCTGTGTGTGTATGTTTTGCGTTATTGAGTGGTCCTGTGTGTGTATGTTTTGCGTTATTGAGTGGTCCTGTGTGTGTATGTTTTGCGTTATTGAGTGGTCCTGTGTGTGTGTGTGTATGTGTGTTGCGTTATTGAATGGTTCAGTGTGTGTGTGTGTGTGTGTGTGTGTGTATATGTATGTGTGTTGCGTTATTGAGTGGTCCTGTGTGTGTATGTTTTGCGTTATTGAGTGGTCCTGTGTGTGTATGTTTTGCGTTATTGAGTGGTCCTGTGTGTGTATGTTTTGCGTTATTGAGTGGTCCTGTGTGTGTATGTTTTGCGTTATTGAGTGGTCCTGTGTGTGTATGTTTTGCGTTATTGAGTGGTCCTGTGTGTGTATGTTTTGCGTTATTGAGTGGTCCTGTGTGTGTGTGTGTATGTGTGTTGCGTTATTGAATGGTTCAGTGTGTGTGTGTGTGTGTGTGTGTGTGTATATGTATGTGTGTTGCGTTATTGAGTGGTCCTGTGTGTGTATGTTTTGCGTTATTGAGTGGTCCTGTGTGTGTATGTTTTGCGTTATTGAGTGGTCCTGTGTGTGTATGTTTTGCGTTATTGAGTGGTCCTGTGTGTGTATGTTTTGCGTTATTGAGTGGTCCTGTGTGTGTATGTTTTGCGTTATTGAGTGGTCCTGTGTGTGTATGTTTTGCGTTATTGAGTGGTCCTGTGTGTGTGTGTGTATGTGTGTTGCGTTATTGAATGGTTCAGTGTGTGTGTGTGTGTGTGTGTGTGTGTATATGTATGTGTGTTGCGTTATTGAGTGGTCCTGTGTGTGTATGTTTTGCGTTATTGAGTGGTCCTGTGTGTGTATGTTTTGCGTTATTGAGTGGTCCTGTGTGTGTATGTTTTGCGTTATTGAGTGGTCCTGTGTGTGTATGTTTTGCGTTATTGAGTGGTCCTGTGTGTGTATGTTTTGCGTTATTGAGTGGTCCTGTGTGTGTATGTTTTGCGTTATTGAGTGGTCCTGTGTGTGTGTGTGTATGTGTGTTGCGTTATTGAATGGTTCAGTGTGTGTGTGTGTGTGTGTGTGTGTGTATATGTATGTGTGTTGCGTTATTGAGTGGTCCTGTGTGTGTATGTTTTGCGTTATTGAGTGGTCCTGTGTGTGTATGTTTTGCGTTATTGAGTGGTCCTGTGTGTGTATGTTTTGCGTTATTGAGTGGTCCTGTGTGTGTATGTTTTGCGTTATTGAGTGGTCCTGTGTGTGTATGTTTTGCGTTATTGAGTGGTCCTGTGTGTGTATGTTTTGCGTTATTGAGTGGTCCTGTGTGTGTGTGTGTATGTGTGTTGCGTTATTGAATGGTTCAGTGTGTGTGTGTGTGTGTGTGTGTGTGTATATGTATGTGTGTTGCGTTATTGAGTGGTCCTGTGTGTGTATGTTTTGCGTTATTGAGTGGTCCTGTGTGTGTATGTTTTGCGTTATTGAGTGGTCCTGTGTGTGTATGTTTTGCGTTATTGAGTGGTCCTGTGTGTGTATGTTTTGCGTTATTGAGTGGTCCTGTGTGTGTATGTTTTGCGTTATTGAGTGGTCCTGTGTGTGTATGTTTTGCGTTATTGAGTGGTCCTGTGTGTGTGTGTGTATGTGTGTTGCGTTATTGAATGGTTCAGTGTGTGTGTGTGTGTGTGTGTGTGTGTATATGTATGTGTGTTGCGTTATTGAGTGGTCCTGTGTGTGTATGTTTTGCGTTATTGAGTGGTCCTGTGTGTGTATGTTTTGCGTTATTGAGTGGTCCTGTGTGTGTATGTTTTGCGTTATTGAGTGGTCCTGTGTGTGTATGTTTTGCGTTATTGAGTGGTCCTGTGTGTGTATGTTTTGCGTTATTGAGTGGTCCTGTGTGTGTATGTTTTGCGTTATTGAGTGGTCCTGTGTGTGTGTGTGTATGTGTGTTGCGTTATTGAATGGTTCAGTGTGTGTGTGTGTGTGTGTGTGTGTGTATATGTATGTGTGTTGCGTTATTGAGTGGTCCTGTGTGTGTATGTTTTGCGTTATTGAGTGGTCCTGTGTGTGTATGTTTTGCGTTATTGAGTGGTCCTGTGTGTGTATGTTTTGCGTTATTGAGTGGTCCTGTGTGTGTATGTTTTGCGTTATTGAGTGGTCCTGTGTGTGTATGTTTTGCGTTATTGAGTGGTCCTGTGTGTGTATGTTTTGCGTTATTGAGTGGTCCTGTGTGTGTGTGTGTATGTGTGTTGCGTTATTGAATGGTTCAGTGTGTGTGTGTGTGTGTGTGTGTGTGTATATGTATGTGTGTTGCGTTATTGAGTGGTCCTGTGTGTGTATGTTTTGCGTTATTGAGTGGTCCTGTGTGTGTATGTTTTGCGTTATTGAGTGGTCCTGTGTGTGTATGTTTTGCGTTATTGAGTGGTCCTGTGTGTGTATGTTTTGCGTTATTGAGTGGTCCTGTGTGTGTATGTTTTGCGTTATTGAGTGGTCCTGTGTGTGTATGTTTTGCGTTATTGAGTGGTCCTGTGTGTGTGTGTGTATGTGTGTTGCGTTATTGAATGGTTCAGTGTGTGTGTGTGTGTGTGTGTGTGTGTATATGTATGTGTGTTGCGTTATTGAGTGGTCCTGTGTGTGTATGTTTTGCGTTATTGAGTGGTCCTGTGTGTGTATGTTTTGCGTTATTGAGTGGTCCTGTGTGTGTATGTTTTGCGTTATTGAGTGGTCCTGTGTGTGTATGTTTTGCGTTATTGAGTGGTCCTGTGTGTGTATGTTTTGCGTTATTGAGTGGTCCTGTGTGTGTATGTTTTGCGTTATTGAGTGGTCCTGTGTGTGTGTGTGTATGTGTGTTGCGTTATTGAATGGTTCAGTGTGTGTGTGTGTGTGTGTGTGTGTGTATATGTATGTGTGTTGCGTTATTGAGTGGTCCTGTGTGTGTATGTTTTGCGTTATTGAGTGGTCCTGTGTGTGTATGTTTTGCGTTATTGAGTGGTCCTGTGTGTGTATGTTTTGCGTTATTGAGTGGTCCTGTGTGTGTATGTTTTGCGTTATTGAGTGGTCCTGTGTGTGTATGTTTTGCGTTATTGAGTGGTCCTGTGTGTGTATGTTTTGCGTTATTGAGTGGTCCTGTGTGTGTGTGTGTATGTGTGTTGCGTTATTGAATGGTTCAGTGTGTGTGTGTGTGTGTGTGTGTGTGTATATGTATGTGTGTTGCGTTATTGAGTGGTCCTGTGTGTGTATGTTTTGCGTTATTGAGTGGTCCTGTGTGTGTATGTTTTGCGTTATTGAGTGGTCCTGTGTGTGTATGTTTTGCGTTATTGAGTGGTCCTGTGTGTGTATGTTTTGCGTTATTGAGTGGTCCTGTGTGTGTATGTTTTGCGTTATTGAGTGGTCCTGTGTGTGTATGTTTTGCGTTATTGAGTGGTCCTGTGTGTGTGTGTGTATGTGTGTTGCGTTATTGAATGGTTCAGTGTGTGTGTGTGTGTGTGTGTGTGTGTATATGTATGTGTGTTGCGTTATTGAGTGGTCCTGTGTGTGTATGTTTTGCGTTATTGAGTGGTCCTGTGTGTGTATGTTTTGCGTTATTGAGTGGTCCTGTGTGTGTATGTTTTGCGTTATTGAGTGGTCCTGTGTGTGTATGTTTTGCGTTATTGAGTGGTCCTGTGTGTGTATGTTTTGCGTTATTGAGTGGTCCTGTGTGTGTATGTTTTGCGTTATTGAGTGGTCCTGTGTGTGTTCTGTCTCTCTCACTCTTTCTCTCCATCTCTTTCCCCTCCTTCCCCCTTCAAAGGACTGAATCCAGACTCGTTAACCCTTTTCGCACGCCCGGGGGTCTGTCCTGGTGACAGAGAGAGCAGAGTGCGCCCCCTGTCACTCCCGTCTCTGGTGTGGGCTTTATGGCAGCCTTTATCTAATAAGCCTGTCTTAAGTAAAGCGTGCGGATCAGCAGTCTGTAACAACTGAGCCTCTCCCACACTGTACAATTAGCATACTCCCCCTCTCCACACTGTGCAATTAGCATACTTCCCCCCGCCCACTTTAGCGGGAGGATGGGAAGCATTGTCCATTTCCTGGGAAATAGGCCGGTATAGAGCTAAGTTCCATTCGATGCTTCCTACGCGAGTGTTACTATCGTAATGCACCCTCCGGTCATTTCAGGCCACCGTTTGGCAATTGGGATCTTTCAGAGACAGAGACGTGCAGCCTTACAATGTCTAAGGCAATGAGCTGTTTGGTTCTCTTCCGCGCAGCCCTGTGCATATGGTCTGCAGAGCAATGTCTCCTTCTCATGTTCTAAATAACCCCCTGCCATAGAGTGACAGCGCAGCTACGTAAGAGGGATTTCCACGGAAGACCCCTCCCCCATTGGAGACGCTCGTGCAATCGCCTTTATCCACGGAGCATCGCCAGTAATCGCTCATCGTTGTACTACGCTAGAATCCTTTTACAGCTCTTCAAACCGCTGACCGGAACAACCTGCCCAGAGCTGCTGAGCCCGGAGCTGGCGGAGAAGTGTCTGTCAGCAGCCGGATGATCTGTGTCGGTGGAAGGCTGTGTTATGCTCCATTTCAGGGGCAATTCCAGTGGCAGTGATGAACTGGGCTGTCATTTAAATGTCTTCACCGAGGAGACCTTCATGGTTCACGGAGGGCCTAGATGAGTGCTTGTGTACACATTACCCCCTATACCTCCTGCATACGTCCGCATCTGTCCTGATTAACCAGCTTTTCCCAACATGTTGCCAATTGGTAAAGAGATGCGTAAGCATTCTACAGGAATGGACCGTAGATAGCCTAAATAAGCTACGACACGTGCGTAGCAGCTTAATTCTTAAAACAACGTACGTAAGATGAAAAGTACGTAACTGTGAATCCGGACTCAGGAGATCATTATATTCATTTATTGACTGTTGGCAGTTTTTCATACTTAGGCCCGGATTCACACTACCGGACGTGTAGCATATACGTCCGTAGTTTACCATTTTTTTGCTACTGCGCATTCTTAGTAATTTTTTCACATAATATACGTATCTTTTCGTTACGTAGATTGCGTATATGCGGCCTTATTTTTTTATTTTTTTTTGTTTTAACCAAATTTAAGTAAAAACAGATATCAGAGAGGGGAACGCACAGGACCTTGAACGCACCCGTCTAATTCTGAGTTCTGTGCGTAGTACTGTCTCCGCCCACTCACCGTGCGTACACGAGCTAGCGATCGTACAGTAAGGGTGTTCCAAAGCCACCATTCCGGATGTGCCGTTTCTCTATGTGAGGGGTAGGGGGCCGCAGAAGAAGGTCCATACGTGCACGGAGAATGCATTCTACTCTCACTTACGCAATTCTGCATCTCAGATTCCTCTGGTGCAGAAGTTACCGTGCGTAATTACCTCGCCGTTCAGGATCCGCTCCAGTGCATTTAACCTTTCTGATTTTAAAATGGCAGCTTACCAGGAACCATTGTTGATGTGCTTGTGTCGCGTTATGGGCGGTATTTGGTGGCGGTGTGACACCATCGCTCTTAGAGCGTGAATCTTTGTGTCGCTCTCCGTATTGATGCTGTACGTCTCTCGTACAGTCTGATACATTTTTGAAGCCTGCTGTGTACTCGTCTTTTTTGCAACTTAGTTTTAAATTATTATTGATTTTACTCTATAGATTGCTGTCAACTTTGAAAGGACGGAACTGTGTTTTGCTGCTTCAAATTCAAAGTGTATAAAGCAAGTGACGTTACGACAATGTAAAAAATAATAACGGAGAATAAGAGAGAGGTTCAGACTGGAAAGTGTTCTTATTCCTCTCTGTAGATTTATTTATATTGTCTATATCAGTGCTCCTCAACCTTTTTTCACCCTCGGCACAGCTAAGTCCTTCCCAAAATTCCGCGGCACACCAAATGCAAAACATACAAAAAAAAAAGCAGGAATTACTAAGTACATACACAGATATTTAATTTAATTGTTATTTTTTATTTGATAAATAAAAAAATTGCGGCTAATAACTTTTTTTTTCTTATAACTAATTTAACTATGTTAGCCCCCATCATGTGTCAGCAGCCTCCCCAGTAGTCCCCATTCATGTGTCTCCAGCCTCCTTAATTGTCCCCATTCATGTGTCTCCAGCCTCCTTAATTGTCCCCATTCATGTGTCTCCAGCCTCCTTAATTGTCCCCATTCATGTGTCTCCAGCCTCCTTAATTGTCCCCATTCATGTGTCTCCAGCCTCCTTAATTGTCCCCATTCATGTGTCTCCAGCCTCCTTAATTGTCCCCATTCATGTGTCTCCAGCCTCCTTAATTGTCCCCATTCATGTGTCTCCAGCCTCCTTAATTGTCCCCATTCATGTGTCTCCAGCCTCCTTAATTGTCCCCATTCATGTGTCTCCAGCCTCCTTAATTGTCCCCATTCATGTGTCTCCAGCCTCCTTAATTGTCCCCATTCATGTGTCTCCAGCCTCCTTAATTGTCCCCATTCATGTGTCTCCAGCCTCCTTAATTGTCCCCATTCATGTGTCTCCAGCCTCCTTAATTGTCCCCATTCATGTGTCTCCAGCCTCCTTAATTGTCCCCATTCATGTGTCTCCAGCCTCCTTAATTGTCCCCATTCATGTGTCTCCAGCCTCCTTAATTGTCCCCATTCATGTGTCTCCAGCCTCCCTAATAGTCCCCATTCATGTGTCTCCAGCCTCCCTAATAGTCCCCATTCATGTGTCTCCAGCCTCCCTAATAGTCCCCATTCATGTGTCTGCAGCCTCCCCAGTATCACCAATCATGTGTCTCTAGCTCTCCAGTATTCTGCATTCATGTATCTGCAGCCTCCCCAGTATCCCCTTATTTCCTTAAGGCAAGGCCTTAAGGAGTGACAGGGGGAGAGAGGGCAGTGGCAGGGGAAGTACGCTCCTCTCTCTCATTGGGACGGACAGATTCCTGCACACATACGCAAACCACAAGCCCCGCACGCGTCATAATTTGTACCAGGCCGGATCCGGATTCTCTGGACCCAGGATGCCACCCTGGTAATATGGTGCTTGCGCTCCAATTACCAAAGACTAGCTTTCCGATTGTAGGAAATAATAATTCCTATTTATTATTAGACATGGAGAATCTTTTTCTTAATGATCTATTATCTAGAATTTGTTTTAATAATTCACATATTAATGTTGTATTTTTGTTCTTCTTTGGTTTGTTTGTTTTTCTTCTTCTTTGCTTATTTCAACCTATTAGAGGGTTCATTTCATGAAGTTGTTAATAGTTTGCAGTCTCCTAACTGCCCCCTTCCCCTAACTGCCCCACTAAAATGAACATTAACATGGAGTATAATACTCACCCGTCCTTGCCGCGTCCAGTCAGGATTTGTCAGCCAAGCGTCCTTATTGAGTCTGGAACGGTTGAACGGGCATCCTCGTCAAATGCAGATCCGTCGATCCTACATTACAGTCGGGGCAACCAGGCGTCCGTGTGGAGCAGGAAGCACCAGTTCCTCAATGGTACCATTCTTAGTAATGCCTCACTCTGGATGGACTGCCTACATTCCAGGGATCTATGGTTCAAACAGCATGGCAGCTGTACGGTTAGGAGCCATGTTTGTCCCTCAGGTTCCTATTTATTACTCACACTACTGTACATTATCTGTGGCCACCAAAATCGCTGCCCCCTTTTTCCTTAGCGGGTGATAGTTGCTTTTTTTCTTGTGCTGTCCGAGCAGTCCCCTCAAAGGTTAGAGTGACATTCTCTCTGCTAGGTGACGGCAGGAATTATCCTCCAGTTCCACTGCTACCTAGATGAAAGCCTTCGGTCTTGACCTCACATTATTAAAAGTGGGAGCAAAGCAATCACAGGGAAGAGGCAGCGTCTGGCGGC
Source organism: Limnodynastes dumerilii (assembly GCA_011038615.1). Lineage (NCBI taxonomy): Eukaryota > Metazoa > Chordata > Amphibia > Anura > Limnodynastidae > Limnodynastes > Limnodynastes dumerilii. The sequence goes on from WWET01006087.1 coordinate 15,450, forward strand.
TGTAACAGCACATTGAGATTCTCCGTGTTATGTGTCTGTCCGTACCGCGGAGAAATTAAACGGTCGTTTCAGACATCGATGGTAAACTCTTTACTGCGCTGAATATTTTAAAGATTTTTTTTCATCTTTGTCACCGATGTTATCACTTAACTAGATCTGTGTTCCTAATACTCTTTATATACTGCCAGCGCTTTATTATTATTGCTGCTACGAGTGATTTTTTTTTTTTACCTTATTTATTTTCTAAACATATAAAAAAAAATATATATATTATAGGTTTAAATGTGAGAGATCGGTGATATTATCTGTCATGATTGTCTGGGAATGCGCTGTATTAAGGCCTGTTCCCTGTCTACGTGTGATTCACAATCATCCATTATCTGCTGTCTAAAGAGAAAATGTTTTCTAAGGGCCAGATTTACTAAACTGCGGGACTGTAAAAGTGGAGATGTTGCCCATAGCAACCAATCAGATTCTAGCTGACATTCTCTTGTATGTAAAATTTTGTACGTGCACAATCATCCATTATCTGCTGTCTAAAGAGAAAATGTTTTCTAAGGGCCAGATTTACTAAACTGCGGGACTGTAAAAGTGGAGATGTTGCCCATAGCAACCAATCAGATTCTAGCTGACATTCTCTTGTCTTGTATGGGAAAGTGAGAGCTATAATCTCATTGGTTGCTATGGGCATCATTTTATGCAGTTTAGTAAATCTAGCCCCATGCCTCAATGGGTCAGAGCTGTTTTGGTGACATGAGGGGTCAATATTAAGTAGTGGGTTTTAATGTTTTGGCTAATCGTGTGTAGGTGTCTAATGAAAATCAACTTAAATATGGAAGTACACAAAATCTTTTTTTTTTTGTTAGGTACAGTATAAGTTATAGTACAACATTTAGAACAGTAAAGAATGATTTCTCAACAACAACAACAAGCATGAAAAAGGAAAATATGTAAAACTGCTCTGTTTTTCATTTTCTTTTCTCATATGTGTTGTGAAAAGAGCATTTCCAACTATGAGCTTGTTCTGTATAAGTTATATTTGAGCGACTATTTTTTTATGTTCTGGAACATTGACATCTATATTTGGTAATGGCCTTTTCATATAGATTATTCCTCTTTTATCTTTGGGTAAGTAGTGTTTAGTGGTTTGTCCAGTACATGGTGGAAAAAAAGCAACGATGGACTGAATAAAATATGACCTTTCTTCTAACATGAATGGAAACGTCTAATCAGTCTGTGGTTTGAACATGTCTGTCTGGCTACAAAACCAGGAGCTACAAATCCACCCTATAATTCAATGTCTCCAGCAGATCACAGTGTTCTCTGATGCTTATACGTCTGTACTGTGGAATTCAAGACCCGATCAGCTATGTAAACATGTGGCTTGTGTGTTAGCCAGAAAATATATGTTCTGCTAATGTTGACATACAACACCCATTATGTGTGCTTCATGTATTACCTCTCCACAAATAACAGGTCTACTTATTCTCTGCAAGGCAACAACCTGCTGACTACTGAAGTCTTAGTTATAGACAACTATGTATCTATCTTGACTTTTTCCAAATGGATGGTTTAAGCTGATCAATGTGTCCAATTTAATTTTTAACAGAAAGTAAATATAACAAAAATATAACAAGCCGAAGACCACTAATGAACTTCTGAAATTGTGGCGCAAAGGGTAAATTATCTCAGTTGCTTTTAATCAGCAAATAGACAGCACAAACATGGATCCTTCCTTGTTAGGATACAGCGGGGAATGGATCCGGCTTTGAATCTCTGCTGACACCATCAAGCAGTATGGTTTAGTATAATGACTGAG
>WWET01006087.1:59143-66643 GCA_011038615.1 Limnodynastes dumerilii
GGGGGGAGTACAGAGCGGAGGAGAGAGTGTGGACAGAGCGGAGGAGAGAGCAGGCACAGAGGAGAGAATGAATGGGAGCAGGAGTGGAAATTTGATAATTAATATATATTTTTTATTGTATTTGTTGCTTATTCTTATGTAATGTGACTGGCATTGTGATGTCACTTGTATCAATGGAGAATGCGTTACTGTAGCGATGGAACCGGAGTAAATCTACATAGAATGGAAGGAAAACATCCCGTGTACACTGCTTATTACCCATAGCTGGCGTGCTATCGTAACGCACACACGGCTCTGCATGATGCGGCAATACGAAAATCAGGCTGAAAGCCATTGTAATAAAGCAGCTTCTGCTTCCATCGCATCGTGTGACAGGGTTACACGAGGCTGTCAGTCAGTTCTGGGTTAAGTGGAATGTAATGGACACCTTGTTTTGAGAAGGGTTGATACGAGGCTGTCATCCCTAATCATTCATTTCTGCTGTAATGACCGTGTGAGATATAGTGGTGTGTGCAGGGGAGTCTCGTGTCACACCCTTACCCCCACCAAACCCCCTTTTTATATTATCCCAATAAGGGAAACTTTAATGACCCAAAACAGACCCCTGGATCACCAAAAATGCCTCTGTCCTGCTGTCTTGCAAATATTGGTTCTGTTCCCAAAATGGCTTCCCCCCCTCCCGCCACACTCACTTGCACGTGATACGCCATATGAGCAACATGCCATCCTTTCAGACCAACAACGTCCTGTTTTCCACAACTCGTCAATCATAACTTTTTTTTTCCACCCTGGAACGGATTCAGACGTCAGTAAGTGCTGCTTTTTCTGAGCGTGTTTTTAGGCACGGTTAAGCTGCGTAGTAATTTTATTTACGCAAGCTATGTTGGATTTGGGCACGAAAATCCATGAGGCACGTACTTCAACACCGCGCTTAGTGAGATATACGTAAGAGGGGCGTGCCAGGCCACCGTAAGAAGGCCGTTAAGAAAAATGGGCGAGGGGAGGCTTTTAAATGGCCTTTTACAATGTATGAACGTACTTAAGCACAAAAATACGCACAGACAGTTAAGTAAGAACGAGGGGAGTAGTCTTTTGCGTATTTTTGCGAATTTGCGCATACATAATTACCTCAAGTCTGAATCCGGGCCCCTGGCCTAAATCCAGACTTAAGTACGACAGCGGATTTACTCATGCCGCATACGTAAATTTTCTTCCCTACGCAAGCAGAAAATACGCTTTGTGGGAGGAGAGAGGCATGTACATTGTCCAGTATGGGCGGAGTTACGCAGTTACGTGTGACAAGGCGATACGCAGGGAAAAGTTAAGGTAAAGGTTTGGAACTTGTAAATCAGCTAAATTCCGTGCGTTCAAGGGGAGTGGCCGCGGGAGGGGCTTATACTAACGATTGTGTGACTACGCTACACGAATATACTTACAGGAAACTTAAGTCTGGATCCGGGCCCCTGTCTGTATAACGCATCTGTCACTTTGCAGAATGTTTACCACTGTAACAAGCCAATTACCAGAGCTTCAATAAGGTCACCCATTGATGAGAGCGATGTGGGTTTCGCCCGTGACTGTCCACATGAATAACACTGGGTCTCCTTAGCGTCTTCCATTCTCTCTCTGCCTTGGCTGCAGATGACCTTCTCAATAATGCAATTAAGCTGGAAATGTATTTGTTTGACTTTGTTGAGATCTAATACTAAACAGCAGCATTATTCACCCTGCGATAAATATAGCATTTGTGTCCTAAACAGTTGTCTCTTTTTCTGTATTTGTAGGGCAGATGAGAGAGTGAGATTACATCACATTGTCGTCCTCCTCACTAAAATCCAATTTCCACACACATTCAGTCATTCCTTTTACTCATTCCTTTACCTAGACTCGTTTCCATATATTTTAGTGTAAGACGGATTGTTACTGGTCCGGATTCACAGTTACATAGTTTCCGTCTTACGTATGTTGGTTTAAGAATTAAGGTAGTAGCTTATTTCCGCCATCTACGTACCATTTCTGTATGTAGATTGTGTAAGCGCTGCATATAGCTCCATTCTTACAACGTATGTAATACGAGAGCTACGTAACTGTGAATCCGGAACTTTGTTATCATATTTTGCCTTTTCTCCTGTTACATGTGTCGTTAACATTTAGGTGATCGGATGATTCTTGTGTTTACCGAAAGCCCAGAATAACATTCACAGGATGAGCTTTAGATACCAAGGGGGTTTTCTTAGTACACTCTGATGCGCACAGTCCGGTTTAGTTGTGTTATCTAGTGGTGGTTTTAGATGCCGCTGTTGCTATGGGGTATTATCGGGGTGGCTGAGGGAGATGACCTGAGATTGATGATGACAATGTTGGTGCAATGATTTGAGCCCAGTCTATGTGTAGTCACCATGATATAGATGTTTCTGGCTTGGAATACATGGATCTCCTGTATTTGAAGAGAGATTTGTAATATTAAAAGCTCTTTTCTCCCTCTTCTTTCCATAATGGCTGCGATATTATACAATGCTCTCTATATAATACTTTCTATATGTACTTGAATAAACAGAGTGCAGGCGTAGAGGATGGGATGTATAGGGTGCTGTCCTCAGTGAGTGTGTGTATAATGGTATATAATGAGCGTGTTACACACAGGAGTATGAATACAGAGTATTGGTGTAAGGAAAGATTACAGGGGAACGTCCATTGTATCTATCAGATATACTGTCTATGTTTTATAATGTTGGTTTCTAAAGGGGACAGTGTAATGCTAACAGTACAGCCTCCCCGTGTGTGAGTGTGAGTGTGTGTGGAGTAGTGCGCTGTGAGTGTGTGTAGTGTAGTGTGCTGTGAGTGTGTGTAATGCAGTGTGTGTGTAGTGCAGTGTGAGTGTGTGTAGAGTAGCATGCTGTGAGTGTGTGTAGTGTAGTGCACTGTGGGTGTGTTTAGTGCAGTGTGTGCTGTGTAGTGCAGTGTGAGCGTGTGTAGTGCGCTTTGAATGTGTGTAGTGCAGTGTGAATGTGAATGTGTGTAGTGCAGTGTGAGTGTTTGTAGTGCAGTGTGAGTGTGTGAATGTGTGTAGTGCAGTGTGAATGTGAATGTGTGTAGTGCAGTGTGAATGTGAATGTGTGTAGTGCAGTGTGAATGTGAATGTGTGTAGTGCAGTGTGAATGTGAATGTGTGTAGTGCAGTGTGAATGTGAATGTGTGTAGTGCAGTGTGAATGTGAATGTGTGTAGTGCAGTGTGAATGTGAATGTGTGTAGTGCAGTGTGAATGTGAATGTGTGTAGTGCAGTGTGAATGTGAATGTGTGTAGTGCAGTGTGAATGTGAATGTGTGTAGTGCAGTGTGAATGTGAATGTGTGTAGTGCAGTGTGAATGTGAATGTGTGTAGTGCAGTGTGAATGTGAATGTGTGTAGTGCAGTGTGAATGTGAATGTGTGTAGTGCAGTGTGAATGTGAATGTGTGTAGTGCAGTGTGAATGTGAATGTGTGTAGTGCAGTGTGAATGTGAATGTGTGTAGTGCAGTGTGAATGTGAATGTGTGTAGTGCAGTGTGAATGTGAATGTGTGTAGTGCAGTGTGAATGTGAATGTGTGTAGTGCAGTGTGAATGTGAATGTGTGTAGTGCAGTGTGAATGTGAATGTGTGTAGTGCAGTGTGAATGTGAATGTGTGTAGTGCAGTGTGAATGTGAATGTGTGTAGTGCAGTGTGAATGTGAATGTGTGTAGTGCAGTGTGAATGTGAATGTGTGTAGTGCAGTGTGAATGTGAATGTGTGTAGTGCAGTGTGAATGTGAATGTGTGTAGTGCAGTGTGAATGTGAATGTGTGTAGTGCAGTGTGAATGTGAATGTGTGTAGTGCAGTGTGAATGTGAATGTGTGTAGTGCAGTGTGAATGTGAATGTGTGTAGTGCAGTGTGAATGTGAATGTGTGTAGTGCAGTGTGAATGTGAATGTGTGTAGTGCAGTGTGAATGTGAATGTGTGTAGTGCAGTGTGAATGTGAATGTGTGTAGTGCAGTGTGAATGTGAATGTGTGTAGTGCAGTGTGAATGTGAATGTGTGTAGTGCAGTGTGAATGTGAATGTGTGTAGTGCAGTGTGAATGTGAATGTGTGTAGTGCAGTGTGAATGTGAATGTGTGTAGTGCAGTGTGAATGTGAATGTGTGTAGTGCAGTGTGAATGTGAATGTGTGTAGTGCAGTGTGAATGTGAATGTGTGTAGTGCAGTGTGAATGTGAATGTGTGTAGTGCAGTGTGAATGTGAATGTGTGTAGTGCAGTGTGAATGTGAATGTGTGTAGTGCAGTGTGAATGTGAATGTGTGTAGTGCAGTGTGAATGTGAATGTGTGTAGTGCAGTGTGAATGTGAATGTGTGTAGTGCAGTGTGAATGTGAATGTGTGTAGTGCAGTGTGAATGTGAATGTGTGTAGTGCAGTGTGAATGTGAATGTGTGTAGTGCAGTGTGAATGTGAATGTGTGTAGTGCAGTGTGAATGTGAATGTGTGTAGTGCAGTGTGAATGTGAATGTGTGTAGTGCAGTGTGAATGTGAATGTGTGTAGTGCAGTGTGAATGTGAATGTGTGTAGTGCAGTGTGAATGTGAATGTGTGTAGTGCAGTGTGAATGTGAATGTGTGTAGTGCAGTGTGAATGTGAATGTGTGTAGTGCAGTGTGAATGTGAATGTGTGTAGTGCAGTGTGAATGTGAATGTGTGTAGTGCAGTGTGAATGTGAATGTGTGTAGTGCAGTGTGAATGTGAATGTGTGTAGTGCAGTGTGAATGTGAATGTGTGTAGTGCAGTGTGAATGTGAATGTGTGTAGTGCAGTGTGAATGTGAATGTGTGTAGTGCAGTGTGAATGTGAATGTGTGTAGTGCAGTGTGAATGTGAATGTGTGTAGTGCAGTGTGAATGTGAATGTGTGTAGTGCAGTGTGAATGTGAATGTGTGTAGTGCAGTGTGAATGTGAATGTGTGTAGTGCAGTGTGAATGTGAATGTGTGTAGTGCAGTGTGAATGTGAATGTGTGTAGTGCAGTGTGAATGTGAATGTGTGTAGTGCAGTGTGAATGTGAATGTGTGTAGTGCAGTGTGAATGTGAATGTGTGTAGTGCAGTGTGAATGTGAATGTGTGTAGTGCAGTGTGAATGTGAATGTGTGTAGTGCAGTGTGAATGTGAATGTGTGTAGTGCAGTGTGAATGTGAATGTGTGTAGTGCAGTGTGAATGTGAATGTGTGTAGTGCAGTGTGAATGTGAATGTGTGTAGTGCAGTGTGAATGTGAATGTGTGTAGTGCAGTGTGAATGTGAATGTGTGTAGTGCAGTGTGAATGTGAATGTGTGTAGTGCAGTGTGAATGTGAATGTGTGTAGTGCAGTGTGAATGTGAATGTGTGTAGTGCAGTGTGAATGTGAATGTGTGTAGTGCAGTGTGAATGTGAATGTGTGTAGTGCAGTGTGAATGTGAATGTGTGTAGTGCAGTGTGAATGTGAATGTGTGTAGTGCAGTGTGAATGTGAATGTGTGTAGTGCAGTGTGAATGTGAATGTGTGTAGTGCAGTGTGAATGTGAATGTGTGTAGTGCAGTGTGAATGTGAATGTGTGTAGTGCAGTGTGAATGTGAATGTGTGTAGTGCAGTGTGAATGTGAATGTGTGTAGTGCAGTGTGAATGTGAATGTGTGTAGTGCAGTGTGAATGTGAATGTGTGTAGTGCAGTGTGAATGTGAATGTGTGTAGTGCAGTGTGAATGTGAATGTGTGTAGTGCAGTGTGAATGTGAATGTGTGTAGTGCAGTGTGAATGTGAATGTGTGTAGTGCAGTGTGAATGTGAATGTGTGTAGTGCAGTGTGAATGTGAATGTGTGTAGTGCAGTGTGAATGTGAATGTGTGTAGTGCAGTGTGAATGTGAATGTGTGTAGTGCAGTGTGAATGTGAATGTGTGTAGTGCAGTGTGAATGTGAATGTGTGTAGTGCAGTGTGAATGTGAATGTGTGTAGTGCAGTGTGAATGTGAATGTGTGTAGTGCAGTGTGAATGTGAATGTGTGTAGTGCAGTGTGAATGTGAATGTGTGTAGTGCAGTGTGAATGTGAATGTGTGTAGTGCAGTGTGAATGTGAATGTGTGTAGTGCAGTGTGAATGTGAATGTGTGTAGTGCAGTGTGAATGTGAATGTGTGTAGTGCAGTGTGAATGTGAATGTGTGTAGTGCAGTGTGAATGTGAATGTGTGTAGTGCAGTGTGAATGTGAATGTGTGTAGTGCAGTGTGAATGTGAATGTGTGTAGTGCAGTGTGAATGTGAATGTGTGTAGTGCAGTGTGAATGTGAATGTGTGTAGTGCAGTGTGAATGTGAATGTGTGTAGTGCAGTGTGAATGTGAATGTGTGTAGTGCAGTGTGAATGTGAATGTGTGTAGTGCAGTGTGAATGTGAATGTGTGTAGTGCAGTGTGAATGTGAATGTGTGTAGTGCAGTGTGAATGTGAATGTGTGTAGTGCAGTGTGAATGTGAATGTGTGTAGTGCAGTGTGAATGTGAATGTGTGTAGTGCAGTGTGAATGTGAATGTGTGTAGTGCAGTGTGAATGTGAATGTGTGTAGTGCAGTGTGAATGTGAATGTGTGTAGTGCAGTGTGAATGTGAATGTGTGTAGTGCAGTGTGAATGTGAATGTGTGTAGTGCAGTGTGAATGTGAATGTGTGTAGTGCAGTGTGAATGTGAATGTGTGTAGTGCAGTGTGAATGTGAATGTGTGTAGTGCAGTGTGAATGTGAATGTGTGTAGTGCAGTGTGAATGTGAATGTGTGTAGTGCAGTGTGAATGTGAATGTGTGTAGTGCAGTGTGAATGTGAATGTGTGTAGTGCAGTGTGAATGTGAATGTGTGTAGTGCAGTGTGAATGTGAATGTGTGTAGTGCAGTGTGAATGTGAATGTGTGTAGTGCAGTGTGAATGTGAATGTGTGTAGTGCAGTGTGAATGTGAATGTGTGTAGTGCAGTGTGAATGTGAATGTGTGTAGTGCAGTGTGAATGTGAATGTGTGTAGTGCAGTGTGAATGTGAATGTGTGTAGTGCAGTGTGAATGTGAATGTGTGTAGTGCAGTGTGAATGTGAATGTGTGTAGTGCAGTGTGAATGTGAATGTGTGTAGTGCAGTGTGAATGTGAATGTGTGTAGTGCAGTGTGAATGTGAATGTGTGTAGTGCAGTGTGAATGTGAATGTGTGTAGTGCAGTGTGAATGTGAATGTGTGTAGTGCAGTGTGAATGTGAATGTGTGTAGTGCAGTGTGAATGTGAATGTGTGTAGTGCAGTGTGAATGTGAATGTGTGTAGTGCAGTGTGAATGTGAATGTGTGTAGTGCAGTGTGAATGTGAATGTGTGTAGTGCAGTGTGAATGTGAATGTGTGTAGTGCAGTGTGAATGTGAATGTGTGTAGTGCAGTGTGAATGTGAATGTGTGTAGTGCAGTGTGAATGTGAATGTGTGTAGTGCAGTGTGAATGTGAATGTGTGTAGTGCAGTGTGA
>WWET01006087.1:71643-73967 GCA_011038615.1 Limnodynastes dumerilii
TAGAAACCGCAAAAACAATTAATCATTTTTTTTATTATAATTTTTTTTAATAACTTATTTTAATCTTTGTGTTACATCGCCAGCTGACATAAGGATTAGTATGGCTGCGTACACGTGAATAAATGAATGTATCAGCATGTAGCCTGGAGGAGCCCAAGGCAATTTTCATCATGATAAATTGCATAATAACCGAGAAAGTGTTTGCTTATTAATCCATAACAAGATTTAGATTGAAAATGGCTTCTCACATCCTTGACAGGTACAGCGGCGACAGGAGAAAGGGAGCAGCATAGTAACAATGCGTCCACGGGGTGAAGCGTGCTTTTTACCCTCCCGGCACCCTGCCGAGCTGCCCCCTTTTGTGTTTGATTTAACGTGTATACAATACAGTGCACAGCTGCCTGGCTTCTGCCTCTGATGTTAGGCATGCTTTCCTGCAAGCCCTGTGCCTTTCTTTTCTCCCCCTGCCCCCCTTTAATTTCAGCTCACATTTATTGACGGAGAGAAGGCAGAGGATTGGAAGGAAAATAAGTGTAAGTTTTGCTGCAGAATTCAGAATTTTCTTCACAAGCGTTCATTGCGTTTTGATTCAGTGCACGGAAAGTTGCAGGCAGTAAGTCTCAGCTGAATAAGTGAACTACACGTCCTGTTTTTATTTAGGTTAAACCGCTTTAGGTTTGTGAGGGAAATCATTTGTTGCTATTGAACGTTTTTGTGTGGCACCAAGAGGCATGTTCCATTAGATGAGAATAAATATGAAATGTGCTAATTACCATATATTACGGGATTTGGCAGCCCTGTAAAATTTGGGATAAACGCAGTTTCATATCCTCATAATCTAATTTTATTTTGTTTTAATTTATTTTATTGACTTTCAGACTTCAGTCATAAGCAGGGTACAGAATGGAATGTTCTTGTAACAATTCGATTTTGCGGGATGGGCCAGATTTTGAGAACGATGCAGCTGAAAGCTTTATATCAGCTGCACCATTCCCGATTGCTTTATAAAACTGAACATCGATATTCCGGAACGCATACCATGCCGAATGGCCCAGTAACAACAAGGTGCTGGTTATTATTAGGGTCTGGAGAGGGGAGGGTCAGGGTGCAGCGGTTGCAGTCCATAGTTAGAATGTCTGATTTCCGAAATAGGGACATCCGAAAGTTCCTTTTCAGATGTCCCTGTTTCGAATACCCCTTCATGTCAGAAATTTTTTTGATATGCTGATCGCTATACTCACCCATTCCGTTTCGGAAACACTGCTATCGCAGGACCAAGACCGTGGTAAAGGTGAGTAACCTCTCCAAGGTTAGGGTCAGGCTGCAGGGAAGGGAGGGTTAAGGTCAGGCTGCAGGGAAGGGAGGGTTAGGGTCAGGCTGCGGGGAAGGGAGGGTTAGGGTCAGGCTTCGGGGAAGGGAGGGTTAGGGTAATGGAAGGGGAGGGTTAGAATTAGGGGAAGGGTTGGGATAGTTTACAGCCTTACCTTTTGGAGCACTGTTCGGTGCTCCGGGGATTGATTGCTATGCCTCATCGAGCCAGTTGGAAACTGGCTGGGAGAAAACAGCTCTATGGAAATAGGGCCATTCTTTCCGGGAACCCACACTCAGGGTGCAGGAAGGGGATGGGTTGGGTAAAGGAAACTTACCTTGCACCGTTCTTCTGTTCGACCATTGTGTGGTTGAGGAAGTCATTGTTTCAGAGGACACACTGACAAAAACTGACAGCAGTCAGTACCTCACTGCCGCAAAGTAATCTGTTGCAAGACGAGGCGAATCACACCCAACATCATTACTGGGATTACTCAATTCCGCAGCTGATCTTTGTAATGTCCACACTGAAATGATTCCCCGCTGGACTGTCCAGTACTTCACACTACATCCCGAAGAAACAAGCAGACATCGGGAATCATGGATCGAAAAAACCAGGAGCTCACAAATATCAAATCTTAGTAACAATTAGGGTGGCTCAGTGAGTAACACTTTTGTCTCACAGCGCTGAGGTCATGAGTTCGATTCCCAGGTTAGGCCTTATTTGTGTCTAGTATGCATGTTCTCCCTGTGTCTGTGTGGGTTTCCTCCAGGTGCTCTGGTTTCCTCTCACACTCCAAAAACATGCTGGTAGGTGAATTGGCTGCTGAATTAATTAGCCCGTGTGTGTGTGTGTTAGGGAACTTAGTATGTAGCTCCAACGGGGTAAGGACTGACGTAAATATGAAATATTCTCTGTAAGCCGCTTCGTATTCTGATAGCACTATATAAATACCTACATCTACATAATCTACATCTAGTGCATATGGGCTGGATCAAGACTTAAGTAAGTGCTT
>WWET01006088.1:0-33166 GCA_011038615.1 Limnodynastes dumerilii
TTTAGCTCCCACCTCTCTCGTTCATTTCCTGTCATTTTGACGGGCATTTGGTTAGCATTTTTATATATAAGACAGAACTAGCTGTAATTTGTGTCTGTGTATAGGGCATAGCTCACAACATTTATAATCCTGAAAGGTGGGAAGCCTCACCCAGTTCCATCCATTTTCTCATAACTCCCGCCCATTTTTGGGTCACGAATCAGGGTAGTCCCATGGAATGAAGAACAGTTGGGAGGTGTGCTCCATTAGGTAAGAGGCTGATTAATGATGAAATGTTCTCTAGAAAGTATTGTGTAATATGTAGACACTATGGGGCTGATTCAGAGATACGATTTTCATGCAACTTAGGAGCGTATATTTAGGATCTTAGATTGCGTAGAGTTATAAATTAAGATAATATTAATAATATTAGTAGGTGTGACTATTCATTTTAATAAAATTAAGCAAAATACATAGAGATGTAGGATGGCCTCAAAGCATACTGATCATATTTTGTTTATTGTGCACAATAACAGACTCAGCCGATGAGACAATGGGCATGATCCAGAGCTACGGCCGCTGTCCCTAGTACGGCAACCGTAGCTCTAATGTGCATGCGCCGGGCAGATGTTGCCCGGCGTCACTATGGAAACGCCCCATCGTTGATCGGGCGTCCATAGTAGCGCCGTAGGGACGCTGGAGGGGACGTCCTCCAGCGTCCCTACGCTGTTTGCAAGGGAAGTGACTGTTTATGCAGTGGGCTGTAACCTGGTAAGATCTTAACTAAGGTGCGTATATTTGCGATCTTTTCGCAATCGCATCTCTGAATCACCCCCTATATAAATAGAGATTCCTAAATGAATAACAGTAATAAATTAAGATAATATTAATAATATTAGTAGGTGTGACAATTCATTTTAATAAAATTAAGCAAAATACAAAGAGATGTAGGATGGCCTCAAAGCATACAGATCATATTTTGTTTAATGTGCACAATAACAGACTCAGCCGATGAGTCAATGGGCCTGATCCAGACCTACGACCGCAAGCAATCGTACGCCGGTCGGGAGCGTAAAAACGGGAGAAAAAACGCACTGCGCATGTGCAGTATGACAACTTCCGGTCGTCCGAAGGACATCAGCGTACAGCGAGCATATTTTCAGCGTATTTTTCGTCCAAGGGGCGTGCGTTTTGTACGACGATAGTCCGGACGCTCAAGTTACTACACAAAGGCGGGGATAGCCATTTAAATTGTACAGTATGGGCGTGCTAAGCCCCGTACGACCAGCGTATCCGTACGAAAGTTCGCACGGACGCTTGAAAAAGTTAGGGTAGGGTTCAGCCGCCGTAAGTCGTGTGTCATGGGCGTAAGGGAGTGTCATGGGCGTGAAAGTTTATACGCCCGGGCGAACATACGCTACGCTCGCGGGCGTAGGTCTGGATCAGGCCCAATGTATCAAGGTCAGGAATGCAGCAATGCATAGCATGGCATTTGCAGGTTCAAATATTGAGTGTATACAGTTGTTATTCCAAATATCAGTTCAATAATGCAAAACATGAATGCAAAAAATCCCAGAAATCCAGTAACATCCTATGCCACTGAGATGGGACTAGGGATCCTCAGGATTTAAAATCATTTATTTTGTGGCCCCGTCTAACTGTGTGGATCACTGTGCAAACATAAAGGGACAACCTGAAGCCGGTGATGTGATTGTGGCTGAAAGGGGGTTCCTGCTATTAGCCAACACAGAACAGTTGATAGTAAACTCCCTTTCAGCTTTCATAACTGCTTCAACAGATAGTAGGAACCAAAATGATCTATGCAAATGACGCTGATGAGATATTAGGTCACGCCAGCATCACAGAGAAGACGATGCGCACCGTGGAGGAGAGATACAGATGGAGGACATCATATAAGATATAAGATAAGTATGGTATATACTTGGAGCTGGAGCCATATGAATGGGGGAATTACTGAGAGCTGGAGCATATGAATGGGGGAATTACTAGGAGCTGGAGCCATATGAATGGGAAAATTACTGGGAGCTGGAGCCATATGAATGGGGAATTACTGGGAGCTGGAGCCATATGAATGGGGAATTACTGGGAGCTGGAGCCATATTGCCTGCACCTAACTCACTCATCTTAATTTTAAGCTCCTTCTTAAGTCTGGATCCAACCCCAGGACACTAAAAGCAAGAGATCTCAAACACGGGGTAAACCATAAGCAGAACTGACAGGTAACTCAGGACACAGGCGCCTTGGAGCCTACAGAGCAGAAGCAAAGCAGGATCCTAGCAATACCCACATATGGAAAAATCATACAATGCACAAACACACTAATCAGGGCATTCAAATGTACACAGATATATAGATGTCCTCTTAGCAAAGAAGAGAGAGTAGAAGAAACGTCAGAGATACTTTTTTTAAAATACTTTTTATATGTTGGTATAACTGATGCATCTCCTGATTGGACAGGATTAGTTGCTGCATTGAGTACATACATGTTGGTGATGGAATAGTATGGAAGGGGTGCTGTTGCTATTAAACAGTCTAAAAAGGGGGAACATACAAAGTATATAAATTTTGGAGCCTCAAATTGCTTCAAATAGAATGCAACTTGTCTTAACGTTAGGCATCAAATCAAATACAAGCAAACAACAACAAAATAAGAATAATTTCATAATGTATACTTTACACCCGGATATCTCCGATATATTAGTATCTTTTTCCAAGTCTGCATGCGGTGCTTGTCCAAATTATGTAGGTCTGTGAAGAGGGTAACTTTATTGTACAGACAGATGGCTTGATCCAGAGCTGAAGAGCTGAATGTATCTCCGATGGCGTAGTGCATCTCAGTTCTTTTCCACTGCATATGCTCAGTAATGTTGTGTGTGTGCAATTATGTGTGATATAGATGCGAACGTAAGTCATTGTGAGGACTCGGAGTGTACTGTGGACAGGAAAGGACAGGGGCACGTAGTCAATGTGCAGTAAGGGCGTGTCCACATAATCGCGCCTGATCCAGACCCGAACACAGACCAAAGTGTGCACGGCTCACAGCAAATTACTTGCGTCATCTTCAGGTCATGTCCAATCCGAGGGCTGCTGAAGGCTGACATACCACAACCTATAGCAGAACCTTTGTGTCACATTTAGTAGTCCGAATGAAATCACGGAGCATGAGGTCCTTCATGGTTATAATACTGGCAAAATAAAGGCTATATATTACAGTGCAATTTTCATATAGTTAAATATTTATACTGCAAGTTAAAGTTGACTTTCACTCCCCTCTCTGAACATATGCAAGCAATACATTTAGTTGTATTAATATGAAATATTACTCTTTGCTACCAACTAAACAGCAAAGGGTCATTTTAGTGCAAAACAGTTTCACTGCTGAATATAAATCCATTAAAACAATATTATTTTATGTTAATCTGTAATGTGATTTGCAGGATTATTGTTATAGGGGCTGATCTGAAGTTAGGAATAACAGCAAAAAAACATTAAGCAAATCTGCACTTCAGCAAAACTATTTTGAAGTGCAGAGCATGGGTGCCAACAGGGGACATTGACACAGACAGTAAAGTATATATATGCTGCTGCTACACACTCTGTTCTAACGCTGAACAGCCTGAGAGGCTAATCTCTGTTAGTGCCTTTCTGAGCATGTGAAGACTGGTTGATTTAGGGGTCCCTAGTTGCCCCCCCCTCCT
This sequence comes from Limnodynastes dumerilii, assembly GCA_011038615.1. Lineage (NCBI taxonomy): Eukaryota > Metazoa > Chordata > Amphibia > Anura > Limnodynastidae > Limnodynastes > Limnodynastes dumerilii. The sequence goes on from WWET01006088.1 coordinate 3,699, forward strand.
CCATATCTAAATTTCATACTGCAACCCCTTGCTGAGGGAGAAGGCAAATTTAAAATGTAAAAGCAGGATAATATAAGAAGACTGTTCTATATTTGTATAGTAAGCACAAGCCTGGCAACAGAAATCTTGGCGCCTGGTACACATGTTTTTGGGGGCACCCATCGTTTCTTAATATTGCCTGCAGCAGTTGCTTGCAGGGGCCCTTCGGGTCTTTGGAGCCCCTCACAGCTGTCCCCCTTGCCCCCCCCCTTTGGGGTGTGTGTCACCTCTAAGAACGGCCCTATTTTGATAGGGTCGTTCTCTCCCAGCCAGTTTCGAAGTGGCTTGGATATCGATTGCTTATGCCTCGATGAGACATAGAAATCGATCCCCGGAGCATTGAACACAGTGCTCCGAAAGGTAAGGCTAAAAACTACCCCATCCCTTCCCCTAATTCTTACCCTAACCCTCCCCTTCCAATACCCTAGCCCTCCCTTCCCCACAGCCTTACCCTTCCTTCTCCCTAGCCTGACCCTAACCCTCCCTTCTCTATAGCCTAACCCTAAGATCCCCCTCCCCACAGCCTGACCCTAACCCTCCCCTTCTATGGCCCTAACCCTCCCTTCCCCACAGCCTGACCCTAACCCTCCCTTCCCCACAGCCTGACCCTAACCATCCCTTCTCTATAGCCTAACCCTAAGATCCCCCTCCCCGCAGCCTGACCCTGCCCTTTTATGGCTCTAACCCTCCCTTCCTAAGAGCCTAATCCCCCCCCTTCTTCCTAACACTAAAAGTCCCCAGAGAGGTTTCTCTCCGGAGCTGTCAGTGGCGTGTCTCTGCGAATATGAATGGGTGAGTATGCCGATTGGCACACTCACCCATTCATTAAAAAAATATTATAAAACGGGCCAATATTTGAAATAGAGACGGCTGAAAAGTTACTTTCGTCTGTCTCTATTTCTGAAAGGAGCCTTCGTTGCGGGGACTGCAACCGTGCCTTTTGCCGGGCCTGAATGAGCCTCTACCCTGCATGAAAATGTTATTATTCATTTTTACTTTCACATTGTAATATGGTTTGTCCAAATGACTCTTTTAATACATTTAATTACATTTTTATTTTAATATTCAAGACAAAGTTTGAATATAATTAAGATAGATGGAACTATAAAGGAGTTTGACTTTAGTTGAATAAAGCACATAAATTATTCATACACATTACAGAATAAGATGATAATCTCAGCCATAGGGGCCTCTCCTCCCTGTGCCCAGTAGTCGCCTGTTGTCACACACAAGGTATCACAAATGTCACCCTCACCACAGACATCAAAAGACTGTGCTGAAGGAAGGTGGATTTTCTCAAGGCTCTGTCCCCACTATGGGATTGTTAGCAGGACAATGGGGACCTGTGTCCGTCTTGTTGGCACCAGATTTGTACAATACAGGAAACAGCGTTTCCTTTCTGGGCTCGAAATGAACTTGGATCGTGCTCTTCCCATTTTATTACTAATGTACACCGGGAAAACGAGACTTAAAGACCTTCAGAAGTGACTTTTGCCCAGGGCCCCGTGGGGTAGTAAAAGCAGCGATTAGCAGACACTATAAATAAAGCTCTCCAGATAGTTTGGTGGAGCCAGCTATGGGCTATATATGTCCATTTATTAGCTATTGTCCTCATCCTATGGCCAGAGTGAAATGGCTGACACTCAGTTCCTATGCAATTAAGCCTTTTCCTGGGAAATGTCTTGCAAGGTATGTGTAGATATGGGGCCAGCTCGCCCTGCCTCATTGGCTCACTGTGAACCTGTCCATGGGCCGTATTCAGAGATCCATTTTCGAGGGGAGTTGCGTGCGTAGTTTTAGGATCAGACCAACTGCGCATGCATCGTAACTTTACGTACTTTACGTAGACTTTACGCATGTAAGTGCCTAATGGACGTACATGTGAATCGCACTTGTGGACATACGCATGGAAATCAGGCGTACGGGAAAATTTACATAAAAGTGGGTGGGGCAAGGCATTTAAATGAACGCATGGAGGCGCGGTTATCAAGAATGGCACGGACGGAGCATATATATACGCTCGTAAGTACACATGTAAAGAACAGAGTGATCTATGGACTTGCAAGTCCTCGACAGCACGTCCGGGAGAGGGGGGAGTGTCGGGGTTGTTGGTGGGTGTTTCCTTGCTCCGGCCGTGCGTATAATTGCGTACATAAAAAACGCTTCTCTGAATAGGCCCCTATATCTTCAGTCTAAGCATTTACTGTCAATTCTGTTTGGTTTGATGAAAGATCTCGAGTACTTCTAAACGAAAGTGGGGCTGATTCAGTGATAGGAGCAAAACCCAAAAAGGAGAAAATTTGCGCCTCAGCAAAACCAAGTTGCATATTTGGGAGAGATGTATATAAAATGTGCATACAGAATGAGACTGAAGAGACGGTGTGTCCCAGGTTGGCTCTAAATTACAGAGTATCCCAGGCATAGACAACCTGCGGCAATCCAGCCACAGGATTGAGTCCCATCATGCATTGCATGAGATAAGTCCCATCATGCATTGCTAAATATTAGGTATGCCCATGCCTAGGGCCGGTGCTAGGGTGTTCGTTGCCCACCTGAAAACTGTAAATTTGTGCCCTCACTGAGTCCACTCTGTAGTGAAGACTGAGTAACCACTGTTGCTGCCCTCTGGGCCTGAGCACTGCAGCCTGCCAACGTATGTCCATCTAATTAATATCAGTCACCAGAGTGACTCTAATGACTGATATTTACATAGAAGAGAGGAAGGGTCACACACTCTTATTGGTGAAAATGGCCCCTATTGCTGCACTGTCTCTCCAGCCGACCTGCAGCACATCCCCTTGCAGAGTGCATTGTGCAAGCCCTGCCCTTGCTGATTGAGCATGAGCTGTGACTGCCTGCTTTAGTGTATTAGTAGTGTGCCTCTGCTCTGTACACAGTAGCAGCATTGGATGGTCAGACCTAATCTCGCATATATAGCGGTTCTGGCCAACCCTCTCTGCCACTACTCCCCTTCAGCTTCATATACAGAGAATGTCCGACAGGGGAATTACACACGCCGCGTAGGTGTCAGGGCGGGGGAAGCCGTAAGGCCGCAGACCTAGTCGTAAAATTTAAGGTAGGAATCTGGACACGTAAGTGTCCAGATTTACTACCTTGAGTGGGGAGTGCAGAGGGCGTGCACTCCCCGATACAATGCGTGGGTCTGGATCTACTCCAAAGCTACTACTATACTGAAATGTGTGCTGAGGCTCTGTGAAAGAAGCTGGCCACTTAGGGCACAGAGTACGGGGGCGTGGGTCTCTGTTCAGATGTCCCAGGGGCAGGACTGATTCTGGGAGTAGTAATTGAGTTAACCATGCAGTACTCAGACTTAACTCACCTGAAAGTGTGCGCTACAAGTCCCAGACAGCCAGGGCCGCCATCAGGGGGGGACAGCTGGGCCTATTGTCCCTGGCCCGAACCTTAAGTGGGCCCACCGACACTTACCTGGTTCTGTAGCAGCAGGTATCGGATGGGATACATCCGAGGATACGCCGGGCCTATTGTCCCGGGCCTGAACCTGATGGGGGCCCGCCGACACTTACCTGGTTCTGTAGCAGCAGGTATCGGCGGTATCCTACTGCCGATACCTGCTGCTCAGAGTATTCAAGAGCCGGCCAATGTGCAGGGAAATTCTTCCCAGCGCGCCAGCCCACTGTTAAAGTGTTTGTGTCAGGCCCCGCCCTATAGGACTTTGTAACTTTGGCTGCGTGTTGCATTGGTAACTTATACATTGTGTTCATATGATTGATTATGTTGGACTAATACTGTGAATACCGTGTGATCGCTGCAGTTTGGAGAAATAAAAGAACAGACAAGCTCTTTATTAAGGACAACCCGATAAGTCTATATATTAGAGTACATTTAAGATATAGAATATGGCAAAAGTTAGAAACATATTCGTAAACATAAAAATGTGTATAGGAAGATGGCATTGAATGGTAAAGGGAACATCAGACTGGAAGGGGCAGAATGCCCACCTGGTGAGGGTTAACTGGGGAGGAAACAGGGTCTCAAAGGAAAGATGTGATACAGCTAAAAAAAAAAGCACAGACCTTTTCATTGTTGCTAAACTTACCAAACTCTCTAATGAAGCTTTACAAGAACTACTTATAATGCCTTTATATAGCTTTATGATATAATACGTTTTATATAGCAGTGTGAGACTTTAAATGAAGCACAGATCAATAAGTGGCATTATTGGGCAATTCCAAAGAATTTTTAATGATCAGCGCAAGAGGAAAAACTTGTGACCACAAGCAGTGTTGATTATCAGATACACTGTAATGTAGAGAATTTCTGGCTGTCTTGGACTTTACACTGGGAATCACAGTTTTAGGTATAGACACACAGAGATAAAAAAAAAGTGGATTAATATTGCTTAGATAGAATAAACACTGTCTCATTGTCACAATGAATTTCATACCGCCGATACCTGCTGCTCAGAGTATTCAATAGCCGGCCAATGTGCAGGGAAATTCTTCCCTGCGCGCCAGCCCGCTGTTAAAGTGTGTGTGTGTCGGGCCCCACCCGATATGACATCACCAATGATGTCACATGGAGCGGGGCTTTGCAGCTGGGTCCCGGACCCCACATTTGATGCTGGAGGCCCTGCAGACAGCCCTTTACAATATTTCAAGAGCATCAAACATTATTTAAACCAGCAAAAAGTCATTTCTGACCATATCGATTTTTTTTTACCTATTTGGGTGTTAGATTGTTATTGCATTAGCAACATTAGTTTGTCATATCCTCATCATTACATGTGTCATGTAAAATAATTATACTGGGCCTGATCCAGAACAACGCTTCGAAGCGAATTTACGCGTGACGGAGACGTAAAATCGCTGTTTAGAACGCAGTGCGCATGCGCACCATAGAAAATACGCACATTCACGTAGCGTAATTGTGAACGTATGGGCCATTCACATATGTGGCACGTAAATACTTACGTGTGGACGTGCCAAATTTACGTTACTCCACAATACGTCTGAAATACGTGAAGTAGGCGGGGGGTGGTATTGAAAGTGTACAGTATGGGCGTGCTTAGCTGCGTAAATTCGTTCAGCCCATACGTAGGGTGATAGATAAGTGGAATATTCTCCCATCTGAGGTGGTTGAGGCCAATACAGTAGAACAATTTAAACATGCTTGGGATAAATATAAGGGTATCCTAAATTGTAACCCAAATTGAGGGTACATAGGGTCTAGGGTCAGTATAGTTTTCAATAAACAAATGGGCAGCCTGGATGGGCCATGTGGCTCTTATCTGCCGTCACTTTCTATGTTTCTATGTATCCTACCGCCGATACCTGCTGCTCAGAGTATTCAAGAGCCGGCCAATGTGCAGGGAAATTCTTCCCTGCGCACCAGCGCGCTGTTAAAGTGTTTGTGTTAGCCCCGCCCTATAGGACTTTGTAACTTTGGCTGCGTGTTGCATTGGTAACTTTTACATTGTGTTCATATGATTGATTATGTTGGACTAATACTGTGAATACTGTGTGATCGCTGCAGTTTGGAGAAATAAAAGAACAGATAAGCTTTTTATTAAGGACAACCTGATAAGTCTATATATTAGAGTACATCTAAGATATAGAATATGGGACGTCCCCCAGCGTCCCTACGTTCAGGTTAGTGTAGGTGGGCGGGGGGAGCTAGTTAAATGAGGGTGGGAAGGCGGGCTAGGCGGCCATACGCCCCTGTGCGAGCATATGGCCCCTTCCTTGCGCCGACTGAAGTTAGGATAGCCTTCAGCCGGCGTATGGAAGGGGCCATACGCCCGCACAGGGGGAGTGTCGGGGAAAGTGAACGCCGATACGCTGTGCTTTAGTAAGTACAGCGCATCGGCGTTGGTCTGGATCAGGCCCATTGGGGCTGACACAGAGTATGGGAGTAAGGGCAAAACAGGTGCATGTGTACAACTCAACTAAACCAATTTGCAATGTGAGGGGTGGGGGCTAATTAACTTTACATTTTTTGCATGCAGGAAAAAACTTTACTTTTACACATAGAATTCACTTACTGCATAGCTTTTTTATGTTATAATCCATAAAATAGAGTTGATCTAAGAAACTTCACCTTTCATTTCTAATCTAGTTTCATAATCCCCCTCCCTTTTCAGTTCAACATGGTATTGCTATGGTCTACACTCAGCCCCATATATGTTAAGCTATTATATATAGTTAACTTAAACATCGTTTTAAAACCTTTGCATTCAATAACTGTATAAACTCATCCATCCATCTCAATAACCACAACAAATAGAGCAATCCTTACAAGAAGGGAATGTTTTCTTTTTACAAGTTTGCAAAGTTTATTTTAAGACAAAATATTTACTAGGAACTTTTCTTTTTATTTTACATAACACCCAGAAATGAAGAAATGATTTTCTAACATAGAGAATGACGCTGGTGCTGTCTTGGAGGATGTAAAGAACACTCAGGGGGGCTGATACACACTTAGGAGCACAGAAAGTGGCAGAATTGCACTTTAGCAATGAGAGGCTGCTGTATAGATGGTAAAAAAAATTGTAACGCATTTAAAGAGGTGAATTTTCTTGCCTAACTTAACATAAAGCAGTTCAATGCAAATATACGATATTAAAATGTATTTTAATATAGTATAGAATATAGTATAAAGTATACTGTAATATAGTATATATTAAAATATATATAATAAAATGAAATAACATTTTCTATCTCTCTATCTATCTCTCTCTCTCTCTCTATCTAACCCTCTAAATGTGACTTGATGTGCAGATGTGATCACTGCTGGTACATCGTGGGGACAGCTGACAAAGGTGCTGGCAGCATCTGTGATCAGTTATCGGCCGCATGTGGTAGAGTTACGGGAGGGCGAGTTGCCTTATAACAGGGGCTTAGTGATGTCACGGGCAGGGAGTGGCCCCAGATACCATCAGTTACAAGAGGTTATATCAGGGGTGTGAGAATTTGGCTGTGCATAATGAATGGATATGTCCCTGGGGTTTCAGCACTTTGTCCCTGTCCTGCAGGATAGTCCTTCCCACTGCTGTGTACAAGGCATTGTGCGGGTAGCTGGAGAGCAGAGAGGAGCTGGCAGTGCTGCTGGATAGCGCTTGTTGTACAGGATAAACTTCCTTCAGTCACAGCCTGGGGACCCGGGGAGACTCTTACTGGAAGCTCAGTCGCATCACTTGTATTTCTGCTGTGGATCTAGGGCAGAGCTAGGAGTGCTCACATAGAGATGTTAAGCTGTGTCACGGTGGCAATGCTGTGCCTGCTCTTCGGATGCCTAATGCTGACAGGTAGGTGGATTGCTCTGTACCTGTCCTGTTATCTTATATTTTGTAGGAAAGGAGCTTATTACAATGCACACTATGCATGATGAATCAATATATTTAATCCATAACTGGTTTTCAGCACTGAACATTCATTAATAGATTCCAGATCATAGGAACAGGGTTTTTTATGTTTAGGACATATATAGGTAACAAATGAATGCCCAGATGCAGTGTATTTACAGCTCCTGTTATACCTGCTGTTATAGCTGCTGTGGAACTACAAGTCGCATCATTGTCTGCTGGCTCTTGTGCTATGACAGACAGTGCTTGATATTTTCTAGTGTTCTTATGGGAGGTTTCCTTGGCATTATTGCCAAACACAATTTGATGGTTTATTAGTAAATTCCATGTGGCTGTAGTGAGGGGCAAAGGATCAGGATTTTGCAACTGCAAAGGATTAAAATGAGATCTATAGTTTGTCTATGGTGGACACCCTATGTGCATAAATAGGACTTTGTAACTTTTGCTGCGTGTTGCATTGGTAACTTATACATTGAGTTTATATGATTGATTATGTTGGACTAATACTGTGAATACTGTGTGATTGCTGCAGCTTTGAGGAATAAAAGTGATGTATTTCATTGCAAAGAACAGACAAGCTCTTTATTAAGGACAACCTGATAAGTCTATATATTAGAGTACATCTTAGAGATGGAATATGGCAAAAGTTAGAAACATAATTGTTAAAATGAAAATGTGTATAGGAGAATGGCATTGAATGGTAAAGGGAACATCATATTGGAAGGGGCAGAATGCCCACCTGGTGAGGGATAATTGGGGAGGAAACAGGGTGTCAAAGGAGAGGAGATGTGGTACAGCTAAAATAAAACAGCACAGACCTTTTCATTGTTGCTTAACTTACCAAACTCCCTAATGAAGCTTTGCAAGAATTATTTATAATGTCTTTATATAGCTTTATGATATAATACATTGTGTATAGCAATGTGTGACTTTGAATGAAGTGCAGATCAATAAGTGGCATTATTGGACAATTCCAAATGATTTTTAATGATCAGCGCAAGAGGAAAAAGTTGTGACCACAAGCAGCGTTCATTATCAGATGCACTGTAATGTACAGTTGTCAGTAATATACCCAAGGATTTCTGGCTGTCTGGGACCTTACACTGGGAATCACAATTTTAGGTATAGACACACAGAGATAAAAAGTGGATTCATATTGCTTAGATAGAATGAACACTGTCTAATTGTCACAATGAATTTCATCTGATAATTTTGTGACTACACATGCACTAATAAATGAAAGTTGAAAAATAATGTTATTTGTGTGTCTTTAGCCATAGCATTGGTTGAAACATGTTTGGAATGCTGTTCTAAGCACTTGATGTTGTAAATACGGATTCTCTATGTAGCTGGACAGTTCTAGATTATAAATTTAAAGCATCACATGGCGTAAGAGGATCCGACACTTTGCAATTTTTTCATATTGTGTATGGGTATGAGAAATGTGGTCTAGAAATAGGATTAAGATGAATATCAGTGATATGTGGTTTCTAGATATATACAAAACTTCATTTCAAATGATTGTTAAACAAGTGTTGGTTCTGATGATTTGGATGTTCTTAACTTAAAATTATGTCTGGAAGAAGAATTAAAAGAGAAATTTGATCATGATTTTGAGAGAGATCCACAGAGGTTCCACTTTATGGAGATTTATCAGACTCTTGATTCATCTTTGTCTTCTGTCACTTAGGTTGAGTAATACACTGTGTATGTAGGTGTCTTCCTGAGATCATAACTGTAATTTAGATAAGTTATTGTCAGTGTTCTGCCACACCCAATGACCAGTCTTGAGAGCAGTTGGGTATTCCACATTTATTTATGCATTTAGACGTTATTAAAGTGGAATTCCACATAACTAATATAATCAGATTTATTTTCATGACCTTTAAAGTGTCTAGATAACTGGACACTGGATTGGAAGAGTTTATATAGAGTTTTTATAGTTGTCATATCCAATCTACAGCCAAAGGCAATGCTAGAAGGGGAGCTTTTTTTTTTCTAGTAACTACCTAATCACAAGGCAATCTTTCCAATGGTTAACGTCTAATCAGTGTTTTTGGCACACTCTAACTCATGTGTTAGTACAAAAACAAGGCACTCGGAGCTTACATATCATGTTGTCTGTCAGAGGCTTGCTCCAGTCACTCAGCATTGGATGTGTTACAGTTTGCTCAGTCAGTGGGAACATTATGGTTCATTCCATTGAATTAGTTCACACAGTTCATTGAGCTGTAAGGTGTCTTTTAGCTGGTCCATTAGGTCATCTCCCAGTAGGGCTTCATTTGCTACAGTAATAGCACAAATAAACACAGCCATGATGGAATGTAAGTCTCAATATTGGGATATATCTATTCAGTTGTGCATTTTAACAGTGTGGTGACAAGTTATGAAGCTAATAAGAAAAAAACTTAATATTGACTTTGTTAAATAAAGCAGATATTGACTGACTATTATACATTTAATGATTTGAAGATTATACATTGAAAACAAGAAACAAAAGTGGTTTATAAAAAAGAATAACTTAAAATTTGAACATTGTATATGTAAATACATACTACAGTACATAGAGAGATCAGACAAGGTTGCTTACCATATGCTTGACTAGAGAGTATACCCAACCAACCAACAGTGAAAAACAACCTCTAGTATAAATGACGTTCACATCTTTAGATGAATTAGCAAATACATCTATAAAAGTAGCAATATCTCTGGTGCATTGGTGCCATGTGTTACGTATAAGACCAGTCATCACACAACAGTTTAGCGTCATTTGCGGAAATATAATATATTGAGTAATTGCACGTAGCTTCCCATCAGTGAGTCATGGCAAAGCCGCCTACGTCAGTCACGCCCCAGATTCCTCTTTATTTTATAACCCAGTTCTGCCATGTCACAAGCTGTCCCAATTATTCCTCTATTCCTGTCTCTTCTACGCAAATGGACATCCCAGTTTTTCCTTATTACTTTAAATAATATCAAAGGAAATGACTTTCCCATATCCTTGGCTGTGTTCTTCCCTACCCCACACTTATAAATAGGTCATCCACTTCCTCTTACCTGAGTGCATGACTCTTTGTCCACTGAATGTTTCCAAATGGATTTCCTCTTACACTCCATGATACTCAGACTTGTCTTCTTTTATCTTTTGCCTGTACCTCACCTTCCTTGGGAAGCCTAGCCAGGAAGTCTCATTTCCCACCTACTTTCCACATAACATGTTGCTACATCTCCTTTAATATATCACATTACACTAGACCAAGTAACCCAATCCAACATCCATGGATAATTATATCAATTTAATATATCATGCTTGTCCAACCACTGCTTGACCTTGTTGTGGATAACAGCATTAGCTAGCAGGAGCTGTGCTTGATGGCAACATTCATTCAACATGCCCTGCGGCAGATCAGATGTGTGGAGTCAGGGAATACCCCCCCAAATTTCAGGAGACTCCTGAGAGTTAGCGGGCATATAATAATTACTTAAAAACGAAGGACAGCTCAGTTACCAAGAGCCATGGGAAAATTTGGACTTCTAAATATGACCTACCATGCTGCGTGCACTGCTGATAGCTTCCCCTTCTGGAGCACCAAGGTGACAAGAGCAGAGTCACAGATAACACAGCTAGTCTGTGGTTTTAATATTTAGTTGAATAGTCAGTTGTCCGGGAATATAGGATGAATTTTCAGGTGGTGTAGGTAACACATTATCATATAGGGCCAGATTTACTAAGCTGCGGATTTGGAAAAGTGGAGCTGTTGCCCATAGCAACCAATCAGATTCTAGCTCTCACTTTCCTATTACATGCCAGAGAATGTTAGCTAGAATTGTTAGCTAGGTTGCTATGGGAAACATCTCCACTTTTCCAAACCCGCAGCTTAGTAAATCTGGCCCATGGTGTCTTTATGTTTTTATGTGCAATTTAGGGCTTCATTTACTATCTTTGATTTCTATGATAAAGCCCATTTTCAGGGCTGCCATCGGGGGGGGGAGGGGCATCCAGGACTGCTGTCTCAGGCCCCGAAGCTGAGTGAGCCCACAGATACTTACCAAGGCTTTACAGCAGCAGGTATTGGCAGTATACTACCACCGATACTGCTTAGAGCTGTACACTAGCGGCCAATGTGCAAGGAAGTTGGCCCGCTGGTAATGTAGGTTCCGCGGCACCCCATCTCCTATGTGACGTAACGGATGGCGTTGTATAGGGGCGGGATGGGGTGGGGCGGATGTGCCCTGTGCCCCAAAATATCTGTCGACGGCCCTGCCCATTCTCATGTGAAAATGGGCTTTATCCCATGAAAGTGAGGATTCTTTATTTTCAGTGCTATCCTCACCATGGTAACCATGGCGACGAGAGCCTTAACACAAATGATCACTATATTTATAAAGTGTTGGGGTGGATTTTAACAATCCATGCTGACACGTTAAATTACGCCATCTGAAGAATTTCAGCGATATCCCCATATATATATATATTGGGAGACCGCTGGAATACAAAACTGAAGTGCCAATGGTTAAAAAATAATAATAATAAAAAATATTGACTTTTTATATTTTATTAAGAAATTAATAATAAATACAATAAAAAAAATTTTTTAAAAAGGAAAAAAATGCCAAATAAATAGTTAAAATGTACCTGTCCAGGCGTCGCGTCTGCCTCGCAATGTTGTTTTTCTATTGGGACATTACATTTTTAAAGTCCCAAAAGGCAGCTTCAGCTCCGAGCGAGGCCGAATGATGTTGGCGAAAGTCCTGCAGATCATCGCGGACCTCGCCGGAGGGCTGAGTATTATTAAATATGGAACACACGAGGTGCAGCGAGCCCTGCTTACATGATTAGCACCCTTAATTACGAGATGGTCTCCTCACACAAAGTTGTAGATTCAGTTCTGCGCGATGGCGGGATTAGACGTGAAGTGCGCCGATTACTGTCTATTATGGTAGCCGAACAAAACAGATTTGACCTCGGACTTGCAAGATAAAATTTGAGAAGTGGATTCGCGCAATGTGCCTCCAGGAATGGCATAGAATCTACAACAAAGTGTATTAAAGGGAACGGTTTAAGTGAGTAATATAGAAATTTTCGTTACATATGCCGCTAGAGTAAAAATATGACCTGTTGTGTCACATGAGTAAAATAAATTTAATGGAAATTAAATTTCAACCACTCGCAGGCAAAGTTGAAGCAGTGCTGATTCCCTGCAGCACAAAGGTGGAACCAACGAGTTGTGGGCCCAGGTTAAAAAAATATGCTTTGACCCTGATGATATGCCAGTTAACCCGGTGAGGAGCTTAGATGGTGCGGTGATGACGGCTGTGGGTCCTTGTATCAGCATAGGCCCCAGTGCCGTTGCACCTGTTGCACCAATGGTCTCTGCTGCAGCATCTCTTACTTGCCCTGCTTAGTCAGTCAGCTGTCAGCGACATGACAGCTAAGCGGCTGAGCAGGTAAAGTAACTGCTGGCACAGGGGATCAGCTACGCCACCTGCATGGTACTGTAGCGGCTGGGTTTATTCTTTGTGACTGTGGCACAGTATAAGTAAGCAATACCAAGAAAGGCGAGGTAAGGGGTGATCACCGGACTGAAGCTTTGCCTATAGGTGTTCTGAGGACCTAGCACTGGTCCTGACAACACCTATACTGTAACTCAAATGTTCCGGTTATGTCTCAGTGGGGTGGAATACATCCTGATTGGTTAATGTGGATTCATGCACGGTAAGTAAAAAACAGCCTGTCAGGTGCAGAATTGTGAGTAGTCACAGTAACAATGCCAGATTACTATAAAAATCCTAAACACAGCACCAATAGGGATGCGATATCGGGTCCCTGCTTGATACAGTCTTCTGTCTGAGGGCCAGATTTACTAAGCTGCGGGTTTGGAAATGTGGAGATGTTGCCTATAGCAACCAATCAGATTCTAGCTTTCACTTTCTTTTTGCATAGTAGAGAATGTCATCTAAAATCTGATTGGTTGTTTGGGCAATATCTCTACTTCTCCAAACCTGCAGCTTAATAAATCTGGCCCTGAGTGTTTTTGACAGATTGTCAATGAATTCTTGCATTCAAGATGTATAGATTTCTTTGCATGTTCATATTCAATATTCTTACATGTTAAAGTTATAGCACGTATGATTTAGATCTGTGGACTGATGTTGGGTAATTGAATCGCTTGATTAGATAATTTAGAGCATATCTTGTATGTTGGTGATTTTGACATCAGAGATCTACAGACTGTTTCTTGGAATCGGATGGAGTTGTGGGTGTAGATTTCAATAAGTTGCTCTAAATCCTGCAAGAAAGTGTAGGAGGATTGTTCTGCATGACACTGGTAGTACCAAGAAATGTGGTATTACAAGAAAAAGCAGAACAATATAATAGAAACCTCAAAAGCCACTGTAATGAAATTAATATTCACTACCAGATATGAGAATGTGCAATACTGGTAGTGCTACATTCATGTTTCCTATAAAGCGTCTGGAAATAATAAAGTAAGGGGTGCATTTTCCCAGACAGAAACAGCCACAGAGTCTGGACAATGCACTTTGCCGTTCTGTTTCCCTGCCTGTGCTTCAGTTGATGAGGTAGTGCATCCAGATACATGGGAATGGAAAACAACTTTTTCCTCTAAATGTTATTCCAGGTCACAGAATTGTTTCATACCTTTAACGTTAATAATCCAGCTTTATAATAATGATACAGGACCTGATCCAGACTGTACGCTCAGTGGTGTAGTGCAGACATAGGGAGTGTGGTTCTATGGTACAATGGTCTTTGTTTGCGAAACACCTAAAGTCTTAAAGCTGAATGCAGACTACCGACAATTGCAGTCAATCTGCATTTTAGAGAGCGGCGGTTCTGCAACTCCTGAGGCCAGATTTACTAAGCTGTAGGAAAGGGAAAGTGGAGATGTTGCCCATAGCAACCAATCAGATTGTAGATGACGTTTTCTAGTATGTAATAGGAAAGTGAGAGCTAGAATCTGATTGGTTACTATGGGCAACATCTCCACATTTCCTTTCCCTCAGTTTATTAGAGTCTGCCAATGACTCTTTTATAACCTTACCCTTAACCCTTCCCTAACCCTAACCGTCCATGCCCAATAACCTAACCCTCCATGCCCAAAACCTAACCTTCCATGCCCCAAAGCCTAACCCTCCATGCCCCACAGCCTAACCCTCCATTCCCCGCAGCTTAATCCTAACGTTCCCCTTAAACTTTAACCCTAACCTTAGCATGCCACAGCCGCTGCAGCTGGCCATTCAGCTGGTGGCTGTATCATGTTCAGAATACAGCCGCCCGGACCACTGCTCAAAGACCCTAACACTGGCACTACGAAACACACAAGCCATGGCTCAGCGAATCCCCTGCAGCAGTGCTTACTTCCCTGCTCTGCTGACCTTACCCTGGAAAATGACAGCTGACCAGGTAAAGTTAACAGGCGATCATCTGAGCCCCGGCTGCTGTATAGTATTGTCTGGGTGGCTGGGGAAAAGAGGGGGAAGGGGGCGATGGGCTGAAGCTTTCCCAGGGTGTCCAGAGACCTAGCACCGGCCTTGCATAGGCAACCAGATGCATTCCAGTTATTGTGAAACTACTAGTCCCATCATGCTTTGGCAGGTATCGGCTATGCCTATGCTGCTGGAGCATGCTGGGACTTGTAGTTTCACAACATCTGGATTGTCGCTGATTGCTTTAAAAATATAAAATGAGTTATTCAACAAACACGTCATAAATGCAATGTAACATACCTTATTGTAATGTTAGGACAGTATCAATGCATAGCGCTTTTGAATTTTTTTTGCCTTCTTAGTTTATTCCATTTTGTAATGTTGGGGTAGATCCTGAGCTACGTATGCTCGCTGGTGATGTAAAAATGCTGTTTTGCATGTACTGCGCATGCGTGCGGCAGATGTTACACCACGTAACTCTGAACATACGTACCAGCATCGTATCTACAGTGTAACTATGAACAAAGGGGCGTGACATCCATACGACACCTGTAATTACGCTTCAGAGGTGGGATGAGACATTTAAATCATACAGTATGGGCGTGCTTAGACACTTATGTATGTGAAGCCTTTGCGTACATCAGTAGTTACGCTTTGAAAAGTTAAGGTAGGGTTTGGCAAGCGTAAAATGGCAAAAGTACCGTCAAGGGGAGGGGAGTGCCTAGGGGGCTGCACAGAAAATACGCTAGAATAAATACGCTATGCGATGAAACGGAACAAGCACTTTGGTCTAGATCCGGCTCGTTGTCTTTACTGTAATCATTGAGTTATACAGGTTCATATTCTGTATATTCTCAATAGAAAAAGAAAAACAAACAAAAAAACTCATCTCTGAGCTAAGACACTAATTGATTTGTCACCGTCCCTGACCATGTTATTCACAACGCTCCAAAGCAATGGCATATCAAGCTCTGAAGGAGAGGTTACATTTCTAGTATGACCATTTTAGGCTATAGGAACCGTGATTGAGATATGGAGACCTTTACACTATGTTACATCAGTCATATCTGTGCTATTGTTTATGTTGTTTACTACAAGTTCTGTCTGTGAAATCTCAAACTACACACATGGGGAGGATCCTGGATACCATATAATGTGAGGGTTGAAAAGTTGTTTTATTTTGTTGCATGTTACTTTTAGCAATCAAATACAGAATAACTAAAGCTGCAATTTAGAGATGGGATTCATTCTCCAGCACAAATATTCCATTTTAGAAATACAGACAAACGAAAGATCATTCTTTTATTTTGAAAATGGTACTGATTAGAAACTTTTACTAATGAATGGGTAAGTATGCCAAATGTATTTTTCAGCATACCTACCCATTCATTAGTTCGGAAACTGTCGCAACAGACACGCCGCATCGGATAGGTGAGTATTACAGGGGGGTATGGGTCTATGAGGAGCCTTAGTGTCAGGCTGCGGAGAGGGGAGTGTTAGGGTCAGGCTGCGGGGAAGGGAGTCTTAGGGTCAGGCTGCATGGAAGGGAATCTTAGGGTAAGGCTGCGGAGAAGGGAGTCTTAGGTTCAGGATGCGGGGAGGGGAATCTTAGAGTCAGGCTGCAGGGAAGTGAGTCTTAGGGTTAGGCTGCGTAGAAGGGAGTCTTAGGGTTAGACTGCGGGGAAGGGAGTCTTAAAGTCAGGCTGTGGGGATGGGAGTCTTAAGGTTAGGCTACGGGGAAGGGAGTCTTAAAGTCAGGGTTGGGGTTACATAAAGACTTACATTTTCTGCTGCATCTTTTCTGATATATAATTATCTGCACATTTAATATTTAGCCTCGTCCTGCCGCTTAACATGGATTTCCAGAGGTGCAGATATGCTCCTTTTTTGCTGTTATTTCTAGTTCTTGAGCATCCCAGAAATGAACACATCAATGAATCTTTCTTGCTAAACATATATGTAATTATTATGTCATTATTATGAAGCTGATTCAGACCTCTGTATGTTTTCCATGCACAGGGAGGTGAGTCAGTCCGCACGGAATAGGGGAGTGACATCTCCTCTCTCATGCGGAGTTAGCAGCACTTAAGCTGTCATAACCCTACCTATAAGTTTACACTCCATACGACTACTGACCCACATGGAATGGCTTAAACCCTCCTACACGTTCAAATTTAAATGTCAACTAAGTTCCGTATGTGTGGAGATCCGTATCGCAACATCTGGCGCATGCATTTGAATTGTGTAAGTAACCAAAACTACGGAATCTGGATCCGGCCCTATGTGAGCCCCAGAGTCATTCAGTAGCTTCAATGTCTATATAAGAATCTCTCATTGGTTCCATTCACAGTCACTATTTCAGACCCTTCTGTTAGCAGGTGACACTTAGAAAGCATTGCAAAGTGTCAGTAATTATCGTACACGTGTTTATTACTGCATGAAGTTATCTCTTTTTCATGTTTTTATTAACAATGAAAAATATTGTTTTCTATTATTTCATAACATTTACAATCTGACAGAGGCGCTCGCATGAATCAGAACCTACATTTACAGTCAGCCGTTTTTAGGGACAGGTGAGCTGTGCAATCAAATGGGGTGTGCCCTTAGGTGAATTAAAGGGGGGCACCCAGCAGCGCAGCCCCCCTTTGGGTCACCCTGCCATCACCCAGAGGTCACGGTCACATAGACGCCGGCCGCATTATGCGTCTGTCACAGAACCCATACTGTCACGGGAGCCTTGTAGTACCAAACCTGTTGCACAAGAAGGGGCACAATTGGAGGCTGAACACACAGAAGGGACACAAATGGAGACTGGACACAGAAGGGAAACAAATGGAGACTGGACACAGAAGGGAAACAAATGGAGACTGGACACAGAAGGGACACAAATGGAGGTTGGACACAGTAGGGGCAGAATTGGAGGGTGAACACACATATAAACGGTAGAAGTGGATGGCTGGGCAAATACAAGGGTATAACAGTGATTGGCTGGATGCAGACATATTTTTCTTGGGGTGGGGGGGGTACAATTTTTTTTCCACCTTGGGCTCTGCAAGGTCTAGAAACGAGACTGTCCAAAGGCACCACATTAACGGCATAAACGATGCACGATGATTCGCATGCCCCTCCGGATCTGCTGTGTATTAGGATTTTGGTGCGGGGAAGAGGGGAAGGTGTTGTATAAATACACTGCTTGGTAATTATTGCTCCATAGTAATTACCACAGTTGCACACCCCATATCTTCCTCTGCTACTGTGTCTAATGGTTGTACCCATGGGGCCAGATTTACTAAGCTGCGGGTTTGGAAAAGTAGAGATGTTGCCCATAGCAACCAATAAGATTTCAGCTGGCATTCTCTAGTATGTAAAAAGAAAGTGAGAGCTAGAATCTGATTGGTTGCTATAGGCAACATCTCCACTTTTCCAAACCCGCAGCTAAGTACATCTGACCCATGGAATACATTCATGAAATAACATGTATAGATTAAAGATGTAATGTAGAATTTGATAGGATAAGTGAATCACACTTTACATTATCATAGTCTATAATGCTATTTGTATTGTGGAATCTATCTTCCGATGTGCTACAATACTGGTGACTGAAGTCATAGTTTCTAGTACGTGAGTAATAGCCCAGTCTTGTTTATGTACATACCAAATAACAGATGCCAAAAATAAGTTTAGCTGAAAAAAGCTAATTCTGCCCTTTTCATGTCATGATGTCGAGACTTTTTTTTAGTCCATCTCGGAATGAAACATCCTCGGCTATTTTTGGCTTGTGAGCACCAGTCACACATGTAATGCAGTATGCGGCTTTATAAAACAGATTCCTTAAGGCTTTCTGATTCTTTTGTATAATGGTCTTAATGCTCTTCATGTTTGTTTAGGAAAGATGTCAACGCTTTGGAATATACAGGGATTTTCCTTGTTGTGCCTAATTCTCCCTGCTTTCCTTTTACTGCCCGTGGGAACGTAATTATGGGCCACAACCAGGCTTCCGTGTTTTGCTCAATCTCCCTGTGTTTCGGTCAGATTGCTGCCGTTTTTGCAGGTTTTGGGCTTGTGTACATGACACCCGATCAAAGCACATCCAGACCCTTCTAAGCTTCTCATTTGGGCATTCCTTGTCATTCAGATTGCAGTATCAGTCAGATGATCCCTCGTTATGTGTACTGATTCATCCCTCTCTTCTTCTGAGCTATGCGCTTTTTTGAGTCAGTGTTAGCAGATACCTGTGTATTTAAATGCCCCATACACATAATTGCACAAAAGTACCTGATAAGACTATCAGGCACGCTGATTGGACAGTATGTATGAGGCATATTGCATATGATATCGCTTCTTATCTGTACATCACATTGGTGTACTGTACCAGTGGTGTAACTGCCGTTGGTGCTGTGGGGTAGGAAGAGGGAAACACGTGACAGATGCCCACCCCCCTGCACTCACTCAGAGACTGCCAGCTTAAGTCACTGCTCAGCATCCCATGTACAGTATGAGTATAATATAGAAATACAATATATATAATCAGCACTCAGCACTCATACACAGAGCGCTGGCCACTGTCTTAAGCTGCTAGCTTCCAACTGAGCACTGCACACATGTCCAACCACCTTATTCCATCTACACTCTGTGCTATGGGACATGGCTGGTCATCTTCTGCCCCTGTTTGGTACGATACCCCACTTGGTCATCTGTCTTCATTTCTTCTCTGTTGTACATAAATCTAAATCCATGTATGTACCTTGTGGGGCTGCTCCACAGTGAAAAAAAATCAAATCTGCACCCGGGCAAAACATAGTGGAACTGAGAGGGGAAAGCTCATAATATGTGCAAACAGAGCGACTTAAGGTTATGTGACCCATCTAATGATGACAGCTTAAATTGTGCTTGTAATAAGCAGAATCGTCTCGTTATTTCCCTGCATGTAATTGTTTTCCAACCACCTTATAATATGTGCAAACAGAGCGACTTAAGGTTATGTGACCCATCTAATGATGACAGCTTAAATTGTGCTTGTAATAAGCAGAATCGTCTCGTTATTTCCCTGCATGTAATTGTTTTTATTGATTTGCATCCCTCACATTGGAACATGTTTGTCTAGGTTCAGGTTTTAACCTTTTGGTACAAATACTCCTAACTCTGCACCAGCTCCTGAGTGAGTGTGTGTGTGATTGTGTGTGTGTGTTTGAGTATACGTGACAGTGAGTTTGTGTGGGTATGTGTGAATGTGTTGATATCTATGAGTGACTTTATGTTAGTGTCTATCATACCTTCTAACTGTGTCTATTTAGCAGGTACAGTACCGTTTTTTAATGGTCTGTACTGGCTAAAAGAGCTCTTGTACTGGATTCTGACCCAGCAGTTCCCTCTCCCCTATACTTACATTCCAGTCCTGCAGCATCTGATCACTATATCAGAGATGTGAGGACAGACTCCTACAGCTCTGCTAAAGTGACAAGACCCTCTCCTGTGAGTACTTAGCTTATATGATAAGGTGTAAAATGAGATACTATACTTTATCATACATGCAAACAAGAGCAGATTAAAGTCACACCCCTTCATGGGACAAGCCACACCCCCTTCACAGACACGCCCCCCCCAGGTGTAACTATTTTCTATAAAAAAACGTTGGAGGGTATGGTCTATGTGTGCGAGTGAGTGTGTGCATCTGCCATATCCTTATCACATGTGCATTGCTTCCCATATTCAGTAAGTTTATGGTTTCTAGCAATTTATTGTCCACCTCTATACATAGACAATATTTATAGCACCCAGATCTGGATTATGAGGGGGGCATCTGGAATGATGACTCAGAAAAACTTTACCCTCAGATATTACCCCCCTGTAAGTCAGTAATGGTGGTGGTGGAGGGTTGTGTCACAGTGATAAGGGTGATAAAGCTACAGTCATTTCCACACCTGGCATGTTTATGTGCTTTGAGTTCCTGGGTCCTCGGTGGAGAGGAGATCAGGTGCTCCGCACCCCTGAATCTTGCTCTGCTTGTGATAAAAGCAGGTGGACCACATTTCATAGGATGATTTGTACACTTGGCCGATCTGTGCACATGAGGGAATGAGCCTGGACATTTCCCGCTGCTGTAAATGACAATAAGTGGACAGTCTGTTTACAGATAGAGCACAGTGTGTGGAAATGAGCATAACATCCCCTCGGGTCACCTTGTGACTGCCCGTGTGCTGCTGGCTGACGGCAGTTCAGAGTTCCAGATGTTCCCTGAGCATTGCATTCACGTGTGCACTGTTCCATGCGAGACTCAGCAAATCCACCCGTGTTGTTTTCATTTAGTATTAGGATTTCCAGCAGCTTTGATCTTGTCCAGCTTGCATAGCATGCTGAATACATTCCCCGCTAAGCTCTTTTATAATTGCTAATTATGTATATTTGTGCACCCAGGAGTGGCAGAACATTTTTAGGTTGGGGCAGGGACCATTTTGACTCAGCATCCCTTAATCAAATGATGTCCTGTCATTTTATTTGCCCGATTGTGCCCATGATTAGGCCACAGAGGACTCCCCCTGGCTCCCTCCCTCGCTCTCCTGTCATATGTTTGTCCCCCTCTACCCCTGTTCTGACACCACTGTGTGTACCCTTAATACACGTTGTATGAGTCATTCTCAGATGTCTGCTGGATATTACTTACCTATATTATATATACGGCTCCATGTATGCAGTATTGAGGTCTCTTGCCGGTTTACATATGAAATAATAATTACTCTCAGTTTAAGGTCATGCATATTTGCATTGTTGTTGTAATTAGTTCTTTAAAGATACTGGGCCGGATTTACAGCTAAGAACGCAAGAGGACTTACGTTAGCATAAGTCCGCTTGCATGTAACATCTGCGCATGCGTGCGCTAGATTTTACGCAGCGGCTCTCTATGGAACTCTTTCCATCCTCATGGAGATGCATCCGAAAGGGCGGACCTTGTCTTCCGCATGGCAAAAGCTCGAGGCAGAGTTTGTCTTGCTAATAAGGCATGAGGCATACATTCGTACGGATGTAGATGGAGGTTGGGTGATGGACATGTAAGTTTCCATAACTCGACAGAGTAAAGTGACAGGAGAGTTCACTTCACGTCCACACGTATGGAGAGTGTGCAACAGGTTCACTACTTATTTAGGATTTACACGTAAATGACCAATAGATTGAGCTGATTATAATGCAAATCACATGATAACCATGTTTTAAACGATATGTGATATGCTCCAAATTGTTTGATATTCTTTTGCCTGGCCTTTGTAGGCGAGCATATTCAGAAGATTATGTGTTTATAAAATCACAGATCCTGTTGATAAATGATATCAATGTGTATATTGCACATGATATCATTAGTAATGTCATTTAAATGAGACTCATCTTGTAAAAGTTTATTCAGTGTGATGATAAGGTAGATGAATTTGTTTGAAGGCGGCTGCTTCCCACCTAGGGACAGATTTACTAAACTAAGGGTTTGGAAAAGGGTAGACATTGCCCATAGCAGCCAATCAGATTCTAGCTGACATCCTCTAGTATGCAATAGTTACATGAGAGCTAGAATTTCCACATTTCCAAACCCGCAGCTTAGTAAATCTGGCCCCTAGTATATAATATAATAGGCCCCTTCATAATTTAATTTCCCTGCATGCTTTGCATTCATTTCTCTTGCATGTTTTTGTGTTGAAAATAAAAGTGTTACTTGCCAACTCTCTGAAAATATATACAAGACTTCTTAAATTTGGGCGGTGCTCCTGAGATTAAGTTGTTTAGCCCATGGTAGGGTTGGGGTTTAATGTCATTAAGCTCTTCTTCTCTGGAGGAAAATAAATATTGCCAGGTGTGGTTATAAATGTGCCTTACTAGAGTCATATGAAAAGGAAAGAACAAACATGTTTCATGACTGTCCTGGAGACTCCTCATATTCTGGCAGAGGTCCTGGTATCCCAGGAGAGCCGGCAAACCTCCTGCCCCCCTGACTGTCATTACAGCAATTCCAGTGCTACTAAGGATTGGGTGGGACTTGGCAATGTAATTTTTGTCATCAAATCCCACCCACCCCCAGGAACACTGAGAACAAATGATTGACAGGGGTGGGTCTTTAGGACGTGATTTGCATACAATGCATCATTAAGCCCCGTACAACTAACCAACATCAATAGAAAGTAGGTAACCCTGGATAACTGCAATGATTGTTTTACAGTATTGTGGATATCTGATATGTGTATGATTGTAGGGGCAAAAGTAGAATTTACAGTGGTGCCTGATCAACATGATTGGTGTGGCTACCATTTATACAGTGCTAGGTCACTGTTCAACCCATTGCTATCCCCTTTAATTAGGTTAATGCCGTAATGCTGGATGCACTACTGTTATGTGCATGCAGCTTCTCCTTCATCAGCAGAGTGTGAAGTATGAAGTATGAATTAAGGCATTCCTCCTGACTGGCCCTGAAGCCAGTACAAAGACTTGATTGACTGAACAGTGACCCACATCCAGGACTGTTCCATCAAGTTGACTTCACACAATGGTCCAATGATCCAGAGTTTAGATTAAAACTTCAGCTGGACAGCCCGAAGGAAAATACTGCCTGTTTGCTTGAAGATGCCCGTATACTGGACAGCAGCAATGTTAAATTACATCAGACTTATAGACCTCACTACAAGCACAAAGGGGCTTATATGCAAGTGCATCAGGAATTATACCTAGTCCATTCCCTCACTTATTCCCTACAACAGCAAAATTTTACAGGAACTGTCTCAGACTTGAGCTGGCTAAAGATTAGGACGATTATCAATACCAGTATGAGGTGGTTGATAAACGGGAAAGGTCACGATATGAACGCCATACACTTCTCCTGCTGGGACTGATAAACCAAGCAGGAGACTCGTGAAGCTAGCCTACTGGCTGGCTGTAGTCTTGTTCTGATTGGCTGGGCCTCCTGTCAATCTTGTAGCTAATCTATTGGCTGACTGCAAAAACAAATTAATGAGTGAAAAATGGCCAAATAAAAGATGATGCAATCTATAAATTATATGGGATAAATTTAAGGTAATATTTCATAAAGAAGAATTTTGGATTTGCCTGTGGACAATAGACTTAGCAATAGTGCTCAATGTCAAGCAGCAGCTGCAAGGGCCAATAAAGTATTATCATGCATAAAAAGGGGGCATTGATACAAGGGAAGACTGTGTAATTTTGGCACTATATAAATCATTGGTAAGGCCTCACCTTGAATAAAGAGTTCAGTTCTGGGCACCACTACATTTTGGAACTAGAAAGGGTTCAGAGAAGGGCGACAAAATTGATGAAGGATATGGAGTCATTTCGACATTACAACCAGCAAAGGAAAGGGTTCTTCACAGTAAGGGCAGTCAGGATGTGGAGTCACTGCCAGGGAAGGTTGTGATGGCAGATTCACTTGATATGTTTAAGAAAAGGTTAAGCAAATGTTTAGCAGAAAAGGACATCCAGGGTTACCAGGACCATTAATTTAAATGAAGGACAGTAGTGGAGCCAGGGAAAAATAGCACTCCCATCTTGTGTCAGCAGGGATTTTTCAGATTGTAAAAGATTGGAGGTTGTTTCATCTGTATTAACGTCAATTATAAAGATAGGGATTGCAGGAGATCCATAATAGGTTGAACTTGTTGGACTGGTGGTGTTTTTTCAACCTCATCAACTATGTTACTATGTAAAAAAGATAATGCTGTGCAGAACCTCTCTCAGTGACAGGATACACAGTGCGGTGACAGCAGACACACAGAGGGAGAGAGGACACAGTGGACATTGTGTGCTCTCCCTCTGTGTGTGTCTACTGTCACAGCGCTGCGGAACCTCTCACAGTGACAGGATGCGCAGTAGATCCAAGTATTTTAAATGTTCGCACACTACACGATATTGGAAGCTTGCACCCAATATAAATGTAGCATGTCAAACTATCCAATTATTATTGGGTGCTTGAAAAACCTATCCTGACCATACACTACAGTGATTTTCAGGCTAGTGTCTAGCCAGCTTTAGCTGTAATTACAGTAGTTACATAGTCCTTCAGATTGTAATCCCCAAAAAAAGTTCCCCAAGAATTTGGTCCCCATTTCCTTTTACTGGTTAACTCAGAGACGTAACTACTGTAAGTGCAGGCATTGCGCTGCTATGACCATAGGACGAGAGGGAAACCCGAGGCATAGACACACTGAAGCAGATTTTGCAGCCGTCTGTTCCGTTCGCATGTCTGCATGTTAGAGCGGTCAACGCCTTGCATCTGTGCGGTCGCCGATGGCACTGCGCAAATTGACCCCCATCCAGTTCTGCCGTCCCCTTTGCTATGGTGTCTGGCTGTGTTTAGCACTAGGTTTAATTATGGAATGTTTGTGTAACTCTTCATAATGAAGATTTCCAAATAAATAATTGTATAGCGTAATTTCCAATATTACTGGTACTTCTGCTCTCCTAGGACCTGATTCACAGTGAACTCACTCTTCCAGCCCCCAAACTGCCCCATCCCCCCCATGTTAGGTACCTTATGGCAGTTACAAGTACAATAGGACTACCTTGTCTTACCGTGCAATGTCATCTCCTCTCCCCGGCTAATCTAAATCCCCCCCCTCCCACTTCGTCTAAGCACGCCCCGAGGCGGCATTACGCCGCCTCTTTATACGTAAAGTACTCCGTGCCGTCTTTAAAGACCACACAGATGCAATCTACGTATCAACCTGGTACATAGATAGTGTAAATGGCCTACGCTAACTGCATAGACATAGCGGATACCTGACAAAGCATGCTGGGATTCATAGTTTTACAACACCCGGAGAGCCACAGGTTGGCCAAGCCGACACTATGCATTATGGATGACTGTATTTTAATATGTGGCTGAACATTATTTCTCTATTAACACAGGTCACACTTCTGCTTCCAAGGTAAAAGCACCTGTTCTGAATATAAAAGGGACAGAGCTAGTCGTACAAGCAGGCCAGCCCATACACCTCGCATGCAGGTAAGAAAGCTTTTACATTCTGTGCTTGTTATAATGTAATGTGTTTGTGCACAAATTGAAATAAAAGAGAAGAAACTGTTTGGATAACAAAAGAAAAGTCTATAGTGAATGTTAACGGTACAGTGGGGTTGCCGGCTCTCCCGGAATATCTGGGAGACTCCCAAAATTCGGTCATTTCTCCAGGTATCCAGGGAGAGCCAGCAAATCCTCAGCAACGGGCAAGCCCCGCCCCCTGGCTCTACATTCTGTGAATGTTAGTGTTACTAGGAATTGAGTGGGACTTAATGTAATTTGCGTCATCATGTCCCGCCCCCATCCCTAGTAACACTAGAGCCAGTAGCATTGATGGACAGCGGCATCATGACGTGATTTGCATAAATCTTGTCATTAAACCCCACCCCTATACCTGCATCTATCTCTGCCCTCCCAGATCACCTGGAGGGAGGAAACAGGAAGTCGGCAACCCTGTGGTACAGTAAGGGTGTGTTAAGCACCTTGGACATGTGCATGCCAGATGTTCCGTTATGGATCTTCATATATCTGGAGATCCGTCTGACAGGAGCCTTTCAATTTTAGTCTGGGTGGGATTAAGGGGTTACACGTGGATCAGCGGTCGGACTGACAGCTGATCTGCATTTGTGACTTAGGGCTACCTTATAACAGTGTAAGGGCCAGATTTACTAAGCAGCAGGAAAGGAAAAGCGGAGATGTTGCACATAGCAACCAATCAGATTCTATCTCTCTCTTAAACAGCAAACGGCATAGTGTCCAATCACACATCCAGCAAGCAAGCCAACCTAAATGAAATAAAGAGTAAGACACCGATAGCTGGGTTTAAACAAGGGAACATGGTATTTATTTAATTGTGATTTGTAATCAAGTGATTGACCTAACTGATTGACTCTAAGCGAGTTACTTTTTAAGGCAGTTAGGTGGCCCAGAAGCGATGGGGGTCCAGCAAACTTCCAATTCTTGCAGAGGTCATCCAACTCGACCTCGGCGCCCCTTCCCTCCTGTCTGATCCTCCAGCAAGACACTCAACCTGTTCCCACAGGGGCCCAACCGCTATCGTCTGGTGCCCTCATCCAATGGTTGTGTTGCTGTAAGATCAGAGCTCCCCCCGCTCCCCCCAAGTAAAAAATACCCCCAGCGCCAAACCTTATTTGCTGAGACCTCCACCGCAACCGCCCAACCATGCTTCACCTGTAAAGGAAAAGTTATAATCATAATAAAAAACGTCCTAAGCTTTAAGGGAGGGAGGTCCTTGGTTCTCTTTCTCATTACATACTAGAAAATGTGAGCTGGCTAGGTGCCTAGGGAGTGCATTCCCCTCTTCCATGGAGACTGCCAGACCACTGTGCACGCGGTAGCTGCACAGATGTCAGGATCCAGTCCTTTATGCCTTATTCAGACTTCCGAGTTGGTCCCAGGTGCAGCGGGATCGTTAATCTAAATCCAGTCCATTATTTTCATCCCATGCTGGTCTATTACAGAGCATCCTGTCAGTAATAACTATACACAACTGTATATGCCTGTAGTGTAAAGCGATAGCAGAATCATTATTTCACATTATTATCATTATTAATTATATAACCATTATTCTTATGTTTTGCAGAGGGGAATTAACACTTTCCTGGAAATTCCCAGCTTCTTTGAAAAAAGACAACAAAAGGTTCCATATTACAGAGAGCTCCTGTCAGGGCACTACCAAGACATCTTGCCATAGAAACTTAACACTGCACAAAGCTCAACTAAGTGACACTGGATTTTATAGTTGCCAGTACGAATACTTTACCTCATCAAAGGATCTGACTACTTCTATCTATATATTTATTACAGGTAAAATGGAACGATTTTTTTTTTTTTGTGATGTACTTCTCAGAACCAGATTTTTCCTTCCTTGCAATTTAATCTCTTATTTGACTTAGCTGGGGGCCTCCTTGTTACACAGCTAGTGTTTCCTTGTTGGCCTGCTAATGGCTAAATTCCAATCCTTGGCTGAACCTTTGTTTCATCCTCTGGAACTCCTGACTTCCTGTAGGCCAGACATGTCTATTGATAGTAGCTTTGGACCAGGAAGTATCATGCTGGGGAGGATAAGTGTGTCAAGTGTTACCCAAACGGCTTTTATCTGTTAATTATATGTCCAAATTAAGATGGACTTAAGGTAAAGGTGGATACAAAATCTTCCTGGAAAACAATTTTGGCTTTTGACTATGTGGCCATTTCAGTGGAAGGATGCAGATTCTTCACCTCTTTGCGCTTCATGGTGCCAACTGTTCCTGTGTTAATGTATCTCAAGGTCTCCTGGCTGTGTTTACATGAAGCGGAAAATATTAACTTAATTAGAAGAAGCCTTGCAGTAATGTAACTTTCCACGGTGTGGGTTCTTTTATTGATTCATTTTGTTTTTATAGATTAATTGTTATATTCAAATTCACTTAAAGAGCCCGTGTTCATAAAATTACATTTTCATACATTAAGAATTAGGTGGGTGGTAGATAAAGATAATACATTTTTAGTAAAAATATCATATTTTGAAACTATTTTATTTTTCTATTCAATAGTTTACCTTTAACATTGTTTTGCAAAAGATGTATACATTATTACAATACAATTATATTATGTATTATACAATTATAATACATTTATCACCTATGCAAAGTGCAGGCAGCCATTTTGTGTGTTAGACCAATGTTTCTGAGTATGCAACCTATGTCCCAGCAGCCATCTTGTATGGTGAACCAATATTTATATATATATATGTGTAAATATACACTAGATATTTGTGTATGCTTGATTTCAATATTCTCAAATCCACTTTATGTACGCCTACAAATTGTAACATATATCTTCTACATGGCAATAATCTTCAGAAGGGAGCATATATAATTTCAGATTTTCTTTTATTGTCCTACAGATAAATGTGTAGAGAATGTGATTGTGAAATGCAGTGACCTGTCTAATAACCAAATTAATGTATATTTACAATTGGATATAATGGGCCACGTCATTTTTTGCTAACTTGTTTATTGTAGAACAGTTTTAAAAATTGTTGTTTTCCATGGTTTGAATGAATTTTATAGAAAAATGTAGTAGACTGTTAACCTGTTACAGTTAGTTGATGTGGTAAGTCAAGTTATATGAGTATAATACTTTACAAAAGTACCAGTAACTGATGCTAGGAATATTAACAAGCCGATAGATGTTTATAAATATAGTGAAAAAACATCAAATTAAATATGTAAAACATATCAATAAAAAATGTATAAAGGCTCAATTAGAATAATAAAAATTTCAAATGTGAATAATAAACTCAAATAAAGTCTAAAAGTTCAAGCACAAAGAGTCTCGACACATAAGTATATATTATAAATAAAAAATTATTTCAATGATTGCAAATGTATCCACTACTCTTCCCTTATTAAATAAAAGGAAAAAAAAAAGTTCAAATACTGTAGTACCTCAGTAAGTTTCAATGAAAATTATTTTTTGTTAAATAGTTAAATAACACTGAAAAATACAATGAATAAAGCTAAAAAGACCAAGAGCTAAATTGACTAAGCTGCGGAAAAGGAAAAGTATTATTCTAGCTTGAGCAACACAGCAAATATAACTATCTTAAGAGGAGTGCAGGTATTTGGATAT
>WWET01006088.1:33312-51593 GCA_011038615.1 Limnodynastes dumerilii
TAAGTAATATCTTAAACTTAAACACAAATAAAATTAATTGTGTATTCTTTTTTTTTCTAAGCCAATAAACCAAGGGGTAAATTTACTAAGCTGTGGGATAGGAAAAGTGGAGATGTTGCCTATAGCAACCAATCAGATTCTAGCTCTTTCTTTCCTTTTACATACTAGAACATGTCAGCTGGAATCTGGCTGGTTGCTATGGGTAACATCTCCACTTTTCCTTTCCCGTGGCTTAGTAAATCTGACCCCAAACCTCTAAAAATCTAAATCTTTAAAAAAAATAAAAAATACGTGAGCTTAATGTGTGGCAATACACTGTTATTCTGCAATAAAAAAGTCAGTATAGTGTATGCAGTATGAAAACATGATCATTCTTTAAATAGTTTGCTTAATGGTTGTTAGGTCTTTAGGGCTGTGTCATAACTATGTATAGGGTCTAGGATTTTAAGGGGAAGTGCTGGGAATAATGGCTATGGCTGCACTTTAATATAATGGAGAGAGATGGAAGTGAACACTGGCGGGTCAGCCACTATGCATCCTTTTTGTGCTGGCTCCCGTGGTGGGCATGCACAATGCTAAAATTCTCCCCTAAACGTTTCTTTACAAGACCTGGCAGCAGTGAGTGGTGACATTATGTCTGCATAGCAGTTCTTTGTACACCTTGTAGCGTTATCTGTGCTAGGATACAGGAACTTAGTAAATTGCTCTATAACTCTAGCAAAGACTTGGAATTGTTATTTTCGTTTCATGGCATGAATGAATATGTCCCTAGGGGACGAGCAGTAATCAGTCCTACAGATGATTAAACGTGCGGAACTATTGACCTCTTCACACATCTACCAACGGTAGAAAACAAGTTTGTTATTCAACTACGTTACACAAGTTCTTCAGCTCACTTAAATAGGAGGAAATTGTCATTGGCACCGGCTTATTCTGTATATTTTGCAAATACAGCTACAGTAACTATGGATCTACTCCTTGCCTATTATCCTGCATTACGCACCCGCCTCATTTTATGGTGGTACTGAGCTTTTGTTCCGTGCATGTGATCGATCAGGGCTGCCATCAAGGGGAGGGGGGGGGGAGCAGCCGGGACTATTGCTGGAGACAGGGCCCGGGGATGCTTACTTGGGTGGGAAAGACTTACCTGCGCATTGGGCCACTGTTAATGCAGGTCTGTGGTGCACCACCCCCCTATGTGATGTCACGGGTGATTTTACATAAGGGACGGAACACCTCAGATGTCATGTGTCCCAGGACCCAACATTTCTGGCGGCACCCATGCGTGTGATGGTACTACCCTTGCATGTAAGGACTTTTGCATGCAAGTGACTCATGCCCTTATGTCCATTCTGTACTTATATCTGGAACTGCTCCTATTTTACACTTTAGTAACTTTATTATTATAGGAACAAACAAATAATAAAAAAAAGTTTATGTATGGCCTTGTGGAATGATCCACCAATAAGTTATTTGCCTCGGTGGGATCTAATACACAGATAATGGGGTAGATCCAGACCTACGGGCTAGTTACGTTAGATTGCGTAGCGTATTTACGCTATCGTATTTTCTATGCACCCCCCTAGGTACTCCCCTCGCTCGTACGCACTTTGGTCGTTTTACGCTTCCCAAACTCTACCTTAACTTTTCACAGCTTAAGTACTGACGTACATAATGGATTCACGTATGTAGCGGCCTAACCCGGCCCATACTGCACGATTTAAATGCCTCCCTCCGCCTACAAAGCGTAACCACAGGTGCCGTATGGACCCCCCCGCCCCTTCGTTTGTAGTTCCGCTGATGGTACAAACGTTCAGCGTTACGTGGTGTAACATCTGCCGTGCATGCGCAGTAAATACAGATCAGTGATTTTGCGGCAGTGGCTAGCGTACGTAGGTCAGCATCTGGGCCAATGTTTGTTAGAAATTTCTACAGCAACTGCTTACTAAAAATGGATCCAGTAACATGGCTGCCACTTCAAAGATGTCTCCAATCAGTGGCTACAATCACTTTAAAAGCCTCTTAGGAAAATGTGGCCCAAAGCAGATTTCCTTACTATCCAAAAAGATGTAATAGAGATGATGTACATTGAAATGGTTATTAGAGAACTGTTGTCTCTGTTGAGTTCTTCAGACCTCAATGTAAGGCATTGTATGGAATGTGTAACTCCAGCTAAGGGGGGCTGAATTGAAAAGATGTTTTATTTAAAGGAGCAGTGATGGTTTTGTAATTAATAGAGGTATTTTTCAAATGGCTTCCCCCAAAATAGAACAGTTTACAGTATGTCTGAGCTTCCTTCTAGCTACAGGGCAATTTCCTTTCTTTGTTCTAAGATTTGGATCTGCTGATATCATTCACCAATCAGCTCTGCTTTTATGTGGGTGTGCATGCATCACATTTACCCATTCACCAATCATAGAGCTGTTGCATTCCTTTATTCCCTAAAGTCATTGCATAAGAAGCTAAACTGATATAGAACCATCATTTTGCATCAAGGTTACCTTTTCATTTTCTCCCCCATTTTCCCTTTACTGCCCAACTACTGTGATCATTGTATATTTTATATAATTTATGGAAGTTATTGTAAAAAGGACATATACATTCATGTGTATATATGACACATTATATAAATATGTATCAAAACTGTAATTGTTTTGTTGTGTGTACTTATTATTGCTGCTTTTATTTTTCAGAGGAGAATAGTGCATTTGTGGAAACACATAGTCTAGAACCCAAAATGATTACCATAACAGACGGAGAGAGGTTGGTCATCCCCTGTCGGGTTACATCGCCAAATATCACAGTCACTTTAAAAGAGGTACTGTAAGTAATGAAAACAAGTCAGATTTCAGAGTCTACACCTAATGACTTTATATGCAAATTTCATGTAATCAGTTTACATTTGTAGATATGAGCAAAAAACATAGATCTTTCCTTTGGAAAAGTGGAGATGTTGCCCATAGCAACCAATCATATTTTAGCTGACATTCTCTGGTATGTAAAAAGAAACTGAGAGCTAGAATCTGATTGGTTGCTATAGGCAACATCTCCACTTTTCCAAACTGCTTAGTTAATCTGGCCCTTGGAATTTACAAATTAGTCACCAAGAATTTTGCTGACGCTAGATGACAATAATCATAACTTTGAGGTGACTGAAAATAGCAACAAAAAAAAGTACTGTTGTTCAGTTTATCAATATAATTGCCCGTTTGTAGAAAACTGTCCACTTATTTATTAACAGGTCTTATATATAGTCCCATTATATTACATAGCGCTTTACAATTTTTAAACAATCATTTTCATCAGTCCCTGCCCCGTTAGAGCTTACAGTCTAAATTCCCTAACACCCAGACTAAGGTTAATGTTTCACTCAGCGGTCACTTAACTTACTAACATGTTTTTGTGTGTGTTAGAGAACATACAATCTGATAAGGCCTTGTCCAGGAATCAAACCTATGACCTCAGTGCTGTGAGGCAGAAGTGCTAACCATTTGAGCCACCAAGCGTGGAAAAAAATGTCTTGCACTAGGTGATCACTAGGCTGCTGAGTACCCCACAAAAAATATACATACATACACACACACACACACACATATATATTTAACACATACACTATTACAAGTGAAAAACAAAACAAACATATATATACATACACAAAATGGAACTTGCTTGCTCAGATCAATTTACATATATATATATATAATTAATTTTATTATTGTGTACAAGATAATTTCATATTGTAATGATTTACTTTATTAAGATGTTACATATGTTTTTATGTTGTAGATAGACAGCTTATTTCTATGTTTTCCCTTGTATTTCTCCATTCTTATTAGGTAACTATGCAGCAATATGGCCATAGTATGTACTATAAGATATATTTTCCAGATATAACGTCACAGACCATTGCCATTGTTCTCACAGTGTTGCTTATGTGACTGGTGTTCACATCTGGCACCTCGGTCCCCAGCCATTCATTCTTCTAGTACCAGGACCTCAGAATGTCTTCATGTGTTATTACATGTACTCATCCTTGTCAAACATCACCTTACTTCAAACACATTATACATTGCTGCAATTGTTGCTTACATAATGTAACTGTTATGCATTGTATATAGAGGCATCAGTCAGGATATGTAGCATGCACAGGGACAATCTTCTACACAATGGGCCACATTCAGATTTCCGGCTTGCTTCACTTCTGTGTACTTCAGATGGCTTGTGGCTGATTTTCCCTCCATACGGCTTATGCACAGAGCTGCGATGCTAATAGATCAGCATGCATTATGGGTTCACATATGGACGCTGTGTGTACAGACCGTGTTTACGCAATCTACGTACAGAAATGGTACCTAGATAGCGTAAATAAGCTACTATGCATGCGTAGTAACTCAATTCTTAAAACAACGTACGTAAGACGAAAACTACGAAACTGTGAATCTGGACCTATATCATTAGTTTATAAGTGATCCGCTAGGGTTTTTATCACAACTAAGTTCAGTAATTATTGATCATCACAGAAGAACACACAAAAATAGAAAATGGCAGGTTACCCATTTTCATTGCTGCCCTCTGGAACATTCTGGAGGGAAAAGATAGATGCCTTAACGGGGCAGGGCTTGATGAAGCGATTTATGCAAATAGTGTCCTGAAGCCACGCCCCTTCACCATCAGTGACAGTTTTGAGAGTATTTCTAAGGTGGGTGTGGGTTGTAATGATGCAAATTGTGTCCGGCCGGTCCCCAGCAATACTAAGAAAAGTAGTGTTGCTGGGCTTGGGGGAGGGACTTAAGGCTGTGGTTTGCATGAAAACGTGGCATCAAGCCCACGACGGGAGATTTGCAGACTCTCCTGGGATACCAGGAGGACTGCCCGAATTTCGGAAGTCCGCCGTATATTCCTGGAGAGTGGGCAACCTTAAGTAATAGTGGGCTGGATGCTCAGATCAGGGGTCAGATTTGCATTAAATTACGGCCTCAAGGCCACTACGGGTGATTTTGCCGGCAAGACACCTGGAGAAATGCCGGAATTTAAGGTGTCTCCTGGATATTCTGGTGGAGTCCGCAAATTCTCTCCCAGAATATCAAATGAATTAACCTATTCAGATAAAGAAAGCGTAGGTTCTATTTATAGCCAGATAAAAGCTCTAAATATAGTATCTGTTATTTCTTTGCTAGTATACAAGTGATTGTTTTTGTGGAAAGCTAATGATTGCAAAGATCAGCCCTTGAGATATTCTCTACTTTTCCCATACAAGTAAATATATAACATACAAGGATATATTTATAGAGCTTTGAATGTCTGCTGAAAGGCTAGACAGCATAGGAAGCAGCGCTGAGAAAAAAAGAATGTCACTCTGCACAGCTTCCTATATACAGTTTATATATATGTGTGTATATATATATATATATATATATATATATAGTTGTGGTTGGACAATGAATTATAAATTTTATAATTACTTGTAAAATGTTGCTAAAATAATGGCAATAATTTTATATAACTTATTTTTGTCATTTACTAGCCTATACCTCTGCTGGTACTTGGTTGGACAACCTTTGGCTTTGGTAACGGCTTTTACTTTGCACGGTGTGGTTCTGAGCTAACTCTTTGATTATCATGATGCGAAACCCGAAAACAAATCCAAGTTCATAGCCCAAACTCTGTATATTTTAACACAATTTTTCAGTAATCCGTGGTATAGTTAGTAGTTGACACACGATCCACAAAGCACCTGCTATTGGCCTGTGAAATCTATTGTATTATTGCCCATATAACTTGCCAATAAAACTGGGTGCCATTGTTGTAGTAGGCAAGGGACAGGACAAAAGACTGTTTGGCTGCATGTAATATTTTTGTTTCTGGTGTTGGTTGATCATTTCTTTCCTTTGGTGGTGTCAGAAATAAATTCTTATATAACAGTGTATTTTATCTTTTCTTCTGCTAGACCAATAATATACTTTCCAAACCTGGAGACAAGAACGTTATTTGGGATAGTAAAAAAGGCTTCATCATACGAAGACCAACATACAAATTTTTTGGTCTGTTAAACTGTGAAGCGAAAGTGAATGGAATTGTGCACAAAGCAAAATATTTTACAAGCAGACACTGTGAGTAATATTCTACATGACATCACTGTTATCCCCTTGAAACTTTGTAATTTTATCCCTCATTATACTGTAACACTAATACCCTGATCATTGTTTTCAGCCAGTGCAATCCACAGTGTGCAGCTTAATGTTTCAAATTCCATCCGGTTGCTGCGTGGCAGCATGTTGTCCATTAATTGCACCGTCACGACGGACCTAAATTCCAGAGCTGAAGTGCAGTGGACGTATCCTGGGCTGGTAAGGAACTACACAACCTCTGCCCTGCTTACACATAAATAATTAGATACAATCACAATGTGAACGCCCACATTCCTGTACAGCGCACGCTTGTGCTTCAGGCATCTATGCCGGAAATCTTTTCAACGGTGGAATCGGCGGGATGACCCGTGCAATGGTGGGGGGGGGCTATATTCAGATCATAGAGTAAGGACTTGGTTAAGCCCCACTTTCTGTGATACCGGATCGTATATTTTAAAGTAGGGTCCTGTGTTTGGAAGTCTGTACGTGCAAAGAGACCTTACGGAACTCTGCTACCACAGCAGCGAATTTCTGGATCGGGTCCTGTGCACATCGTGAATTTCATATTAAGTCATTTGTTGACTTCCTACAGTGTAGTGTCATTCCATTTATTTTGATGTAAAAATATTATAAGATAGGGGTTCTCAACCAGTGGTACTAGTACCACTGGTGGTACTTTGACAACTGTCAGGTGGTACTCAGGTCAACTGGGCAATCTTGTCAGGAGGTAGCTTGTACTAGCTTATTCATTAACCAGGTGCAATACCATAATCCATTCAGCCATCTAAATACTTAGTAAAGTAGTAAAGTATTTAGAGGGGTAAAAGAGTGTGGAAAATGTACTTTCAGACCACTGCAAAACATTTGAGGAGAAAGAAAGAAAAAAAAGTGGTACTTGACCTGATTCCATAGCGTGTAACGAGTACTCCCGAAAAAAGGTTGAGAGCCACTGCTATGAGATATAATGAAATATTGTAATAAAGATGTGTATTATATTATAACGTATTATTCCAATCTATTGGCTGTGTCATCTGCATGATAGTAGAGGGAACTCTGGAAATAACTGCTTAATAATGTAAACGTTTAATTGATGACCGCAATATGAATATATTTCACATGAATTTCTATTCTATTTGGAATGTACATTTGTATCTCTTTATGCACACTATAGATTTATTCTCTATACAAAGACTAAAATGTTCACTATTACTGTTCTGTAAATATGAGGGACTGTAGATACAATGATACTGATTTTGATAATATGATAGAAATTAGTAGAGCAGATAAGAATATCCTCTATCAGCACATTTGGTCCAAGCTTGACATTAGGTCCCCTTGTGCGTGCAGAGCAGTCCCTTAATCCTGTTAGCCGGTGGCTTATGGGTGACGTGACCCATAACTGTGTGCTGGACGGTTAAATCCACATTTCCAGTGTCCATAGTTTGCCATGTGTAAAAGAAACAAAAACCTGTGAAAGGGCATCTGGGGCTAGCTTGATTGCAAAAATACTCTATTATTACTATTACTTAGATTAAAAGAAAAAGACAATTGTCTACAATACAACATATGTTTTAGTTTTTTTACATCCTATAATAAGATAAGTATGCATGTATATCGAACCAAACAGAACATTGCTTTGAAGGCTATAAGCGTGATTAGGGATTGAGTATATGCCTGATATTGTTGCTTATTTTCTTATATCTTTGCACTGTGCATGACCAGAAAACATGTAGATGTCAATGTGTAGTATTCATAGGCACATTGGACCAGATTCACAGACTGAAAATAAGAGAGGAAAGTTACTCCTGGGATAAACCATGTTGATTGCAGGGGAGTCATATATCATCTGTTGCAAACAATATTATATTAGAGTTGAGAGGTGATGTTTCCTAGTCTAAATAAGTGTAAATGTTAAGCTGGTCAGTATCTGTGTGCAGTATGCCATTCAAAGAAATATCCCTGCATGCAAAGAATACAATTAACTTGACTCCCCCTGAAATCAACATGGTATTGCCCAGGAGGAACTTCCCTCTCTTATTTTCAGTCTGTGAATCTGGTCCATTCAATGTAAGCGTATGACACTTTGCATGAAGGATATTGCAATGTATCACAATGCACAGCTAAGTTCAGTATAGGTCTATACTTTACAAACACACTGTTGTCACTGCATTAGGTGTATATATTTTCATACCCTCCAACATTTTTTTATAGAAAATAGGTACACCTGGGGGAGTGTCTATGAAAGGGGCGTGGCTTTCCTCCACATCCATTTTCATGTAAAAATCTCATTTTACATCTTATCATATGAGCTAAGAACTCACAGGAGAGGGTCTTGTCACTTTAGCAGAGCTGTAGGAGTCTATCCCCACATCTCTGCTATAGTTATCAGATGCTACAGGACCGCAGAGCTGTAGGTGTCTGTCCCCGCAGCTCTGCTATAGTGATCAGATGCTGCAGGATTGGAAAGTGAGTATGGGGAGAGGGCCAGAATCTGGTACAGTACAGGAGCTAACCGGTACAGACCATTAAAAATCGGTACTGTACCTTCTATATAGGTACAGTTGGAGGGTATGTATTTTTACCCGGGAGACTTGGCAGGAATTTTTGGGGCTTGCTCTGTATATTGAATTATATATTGAAAGGTTCCTTAGGGTTTGTGATTGCTATTTAGCTTATAATACCATTTGCTGTTACTTTATGCACACATTTTTGTTTCTCCTTGTCCAAATTTATAAATTACACTTTGGTAACTCTAAAATCATTTTTGCTCTAGAAATTTGGCAAAATTGCTGCTGTAATAAAGCGGGTTTTTATCTCGAACTCACGAGCCGTGGTGTACAGCACACTAGTTATTCAGAGTGTGCGGAACATCGACCAAGGCTTGTACACTTGTACCGCAAAGAATGGTCCATCAACTAAATCAAGAAATACAACCCTTCGTGTTCATGGTAAGACTATAATATAAATAATAATATGCATAAATACTGCCACACAGACCACACTTACTGACTTTAGAGATCATTTTTGTGAAATTGAAGTAAATATAAAATACTATACATGGACAGACAGACAGACAGATAGACAGATATTAGATAGATAGATAGATATTAGATAGATAGATAGATAGATAGATAGATAGATAGATAGACTGATTTTGATTACGAGAGTATTAGAAGCAGTCATTTAAATACATATAGAAATGACTTATTCTTTTCCCTTGTATAGCTGCTCCTTTCATCAATGTTAGAGCTCGGAGGACAGGTATATTAGAAGCTGTTGTTGGCCAGAAATCTTATCGGATTGCAGTTAAAGTGAGAGCATTTCCATCCCCAGAGATTACATGGTGAGTATAAGGTGCCATTGTTTATCATATGTTTGTTTTTTGTGTGACAATCATGCTTAATATTACCCGTCAGTCACCCTTTTATACTTCTTCCTCTATCCCCGTCTCTAACATGCTAATTTCGTGCCTTGTACTGTGTAAAACACCACTATGATTTCCTCACAATGTGATGCCGTCGGGCTTTCCTTTCATCCCTTCAATGAGTCACGTCCTCTCAGAGAACACCAGCTATATTTATGCTGTGTCTTTTTCTATGTACAACATGCTGATTCACCAATTCTGTTTTGTAGAGTTGCTTTGCCAAGTCACTCTATATTAATACAATACACAATGAACATTTTCACAGTTATTTTGCTGAAACATTTCTACTTATATATCATTTGAAAAGGAACTTTTTTAAGTATGTGAAGCCAGAAAGACATTGGGTTGGATCCAGACTTAAGTAAGTGCTTGAAATTGGTTACTCCTGGGCTAAACCATGTTGATGGCAGGGGAGTCATATTTCATCTGTTGCAAACAGTATTAGAGTTGAGAGGTGATGTTTCCTATCCCAAGTCTAAATAACAGTGTGATAGTAAAGCTGGTCAGTATCTGTGTGCAGTAAGCAATTCAAAGATATATCCCTGCATGCAAAGAATACAATTAACTTGACTCCCCCTGCAATCAACATGGTTTAGCCCAGGAGTAACTAATTTCAAACACTTACTTAAGTCTGTATCCAGCCCATTGAGCCAGATCCAGATGTCTCTTATTGAAACAACTGGATCCTTAAACAAAAGAGGCAATGGGCACATGTGAACTCCGCCACCCTGTAGGAAATGTCATTACTCTTATGTTGTTATGTAGGCAGGGTGCACTCTGATCAGTTAGGATTGATGTGTGCATGGCCACACAGGACGTCTGATCCGGCTCATTGAGATGAGAACATAAGCGAGTGCTTTGCAGATACAGGAAATATCTCAGTCTTCAGTAAGATCTTCTGTAATTCCGAACCCTTAACATAGGGATGAAAATTATTACTTTTCTGACTCCTCATATCATTCGAAGTGAATATAAGACAAATCCCCAGTAGAACTTTGGATGTTTTGTTGATGGATACTATAAATTTGTCCTTAGAGGAGGAAAAGGTAAGGAATTTAGCTGAAATTAATAATAAATTACTAGTTATTAAGGTCATTAGGCCAGATCCAGATTTAATAAGAAATTCCGTACGTAGCCTGTGCAATGGTGACTAAGGGCCTGATCTCTGATGCGCAATACAGCACGCAGGAGAACAGGGCATCCCCCCTGCTCTTCTACGTGCAAAGAGTGGACCCGTGCACAGGAGCCTGCCTTAAGTATTCTGCATCCAACTCTGTGCGTGCAGAATATGGGATCGTGTGTAAGTGCTAAACCCAGGCCTTACTGTACAAATGAAATGCCAAAGGCCACCCTCTAGGTGTATCTTGTACACATGGCAGATGGCCAGACCCCCCTTCAGTTGGCTGCGCTCTGTTGCATGCACATAGATACAGTACTTATACAGAGCTGACTTACGTACATAGCATACATTCTGCATACGTTCTGGATCGGGCCCATTAAAGAGAAAACGATCTGTGCTGGAAGGCGAATTTTTTGCCGAAAATTCGCATACGATGAGCGTACGCTCGCTTGCGAGCGTTGCTCTGGATCAGGCCCTAAATACGTAATTTCTGATGCACAATACAGCACGCAGGAGAACAGGGCATCCCCCTGCTCTTCTACGTGCAAAGAGTGGACCCGTGCACAGGACCCTGCCTTAAGTATTCTGCATCCAACTCTGTGCGTGCAGAATATGGGATCGTGTGTAAGGGCTAAACCCAGGCCTTACTGTACAAGTTAAATGCCAAAGGCCACCCTCTAGGTGTATCTTGTACACATGGCAGATGGCCCAACCCCCCTTCAGTTGGCTGCGCTCTGTTGCATGCACATAGATACAGTACTTATACAGAGCTGACTTACGTACATAGCATACATTCTGCATACGTTCTGGATCGGGCCCATTAAAGAGAAAACGATCTGTGCTGGAAAATTTTTGCTTATGACAAAAATATCTTGAATATGTGAACGCAATAATTACATATTTACCATAACAGACCATTGCAAGAGAGGGGCAAACGCAGGATTTATAGAGGTTGGTTTCCAAATCATACCACCAGTTTGCATGACCTGCATGCAGTGGGTGTGCTATGAGTTTTGACAGAGCTCTTCCTGTTTCCCTAATACCTGGGCATTGCTGGGTGCTCTATTGTTTTATTCTGAATTAATGGGACATTCCTCACTGATAGGGACATTCCCCCAGACTTATAACTGTTCCACCAGACAACTTATCCTAGGAGAGTAGCCAGTAACCGTCAAGCATACTAAGTTCTCAAGCACCCCACCTCCAGCCCAGGGGAGCTTTCTGCCATTCAACAAATAAATTGCTAATGATGGTCAGGATATATTTTTATATTACCCTAATCTTCGTCATCATCATTGTGCAGTGATTTTCTCTCCTATGTATCTAAATGAACTATTGTAGTGAGGTTTTGGCAGTAATAGCTTTATTAATAAACAATGCTATCAAAGGCTCTGATCTGAGGTTTACCAGCGTTGTGACTGGCTTAATGAATTAAACCTGAACAAAGGTTTGCGTGAGCAATCTAATTTGGAAAACAAAGTGAAGGTAAATTGTCTCCTTACTTTCAGTTCCTGAAATAGTAAGGGAAGACAATTCATTGTTGATCTCGTTCTAAGGTCATGGACTCTTTTTCCCACAAGGTTCTGCTGCAGTGAAGGTATTTCAGTTCACATGATACTATTTGTTCTAAACAACTAATGATGTTTTCCTGTCCTTTACATAATTGAAATACAAGAGCTTCTAATGGCTTTTAATCAAGGTCTCTCTCATGCCCAGCCTGGTGTTATTACCGGACTGTATCCACTAAACTCTTTATTGAAGTTCTGCAAAGTCTATGCAAACATACTAGCCATTTTCTTCTGGCACCTCGATGGACTTTAGATTTCCTAGATGAACAATGAATTCCCTCTACAATGTTGGAGAACATGGGCTGGATCCAGACTTAAGTAAATGATTGAAATTAGTTACACCTGGGCTAAACCATGTTGCAGGGGGAGTCAAGTTAATTGTATTCTTTGCATGCAGGGATATATCTTTTAATTGCTTACTGCACACAGATACTGACCAGCTTTACTATCACACTATTTAGACTTGGGATAGAAAACATCACCTCTCAATTCTAATACTGTTTGCGACAGATGAAATATGACTCCCTCTGCAAACAATATGGTTTAGCCCAGGAGTAACTCATTTCAAGCACTTATTTAAGTCTGGATCCAGCCCCATATCTCTACTTTCATAGTGAGTCCATTGTGGGACAACACAGTTAGTCAGGAGAGTGTTATTTTCTTACTTTACAGATATAAATTTAAAGGAACACTCAGTGGCAGCACCTGTCTCTAAGGATCTCAATCAATGCCATGATTGCTAAAATGGAGCCGACTTAGTATTGCATCATAGGCATGCATTAGTACATTGACTGATTGGATGACTATGGCCCACTGCAATTAGAAGCTGCATTGAATAGGAAAGGAGTTAGGAAGGGCCATACAAAAAAATGGGATGCCTAAAATTACTTTAATAAAAGTTCACCAAAAATGGACAAATATAACAAACAACAGATATAGCTTTATGGATATACTGCTTCAGTAAATGATCAATAAACATCTTATAAACCTCTACATACTTTGAGTACCATGGAGGCTGCCACCCTGTAAAGCCTAAAATGCAGACACGTCTGTGAAGGTAAAGGTTGGCGCTTTTGCAATTGGAGGCAGCGTCAAACTAGCCTGGCAGTGGCCAACTAAATTAGCCAAAATCTGGTTGACATGGGAAGATCCTAGGGGGCAACCTCTGGTGTCTGGGATCCATTTTGTCTGTTTCTGGGTCAGCCTTTTTTAAAGAGAAAAATTGCAGTTTGACCCAGTGATTAAGGGCCGGATTCTGACCTATGGGCGCCTTATGGCTGCCCGAGGTTAGTACAGCCGGCATTGTAGCGGGGCACTCCCCACTGTCGGTAGGAAATCTGGACACTTACGTGTCCAGATTCCTACCCTAACTTTTACAATCACATAACGGGGCTTCCCCCGCCACGTCCCATCATTAGCATGTCTATCTCCACCTTCACGGCGGAGATACAACATGCGTAATGGGGGGGGGGTGGAAAGCCCCCTTTTCATAAGAGGCGGCGTATGTAATGTTAGTTTCATACGCCGACACTTACGGCGTCATAAGAATGTTGTGCGCAACCTTCTAGACAGGGGAATTACGTACGCACTGAACGTAATTCCCCTGTCGGCCGTAGCCCAGGATCTGGGCTCAAAAAGCCCTTATCAGACCACCAAGAACCTGTATCCACAAGACTATTAATTGTGGTTCTGCAAAGTCAAACATATTTGCCATTCTTTTCTGGTTCCTTGCTTTAATTTTGATCCATGAAGCTTATGCCTTTTGTCCGCAGTCATCCCCGGGTCAGCGGGATTCATTCTGTCTTCTTAAGAATCAAAGCAAATAGAACTTACTCATCAGTGTGAGCCAGAAAAAATGGCTGCCGGTATCACCTCTATTTTAGCATCTTTGGCAATAAAATGATTAGAAAAAAAAATTATTTGTGGAGGATACGTTCACTTGAACTCTGTGTTAGTAAATAAATCTGTTCATTGTGCCTCCAGAGGAATAAAGTGTGTTATATATAGCACAAAAGAAAATAGACTTCTAAACTTTTATTCCCATATTTATAGTCTTGAGTTATTTCCCATGCAAAGAATGCGGGGGTCATGATAATAAGGAAGGGGATTTGTTAAAAAAAAAAGAAGAAATCTATTTTCCACAAATGTTCTGAATTCTATGTTCTATAAATATCCCCAGTTATTTTTATGTATGCTATGAGTAAGTTAAGTGCTCAGAATGAAAATGAAAACAATGTTTTCTGAATAACTGGGGTAACTTATGAAATGCACGTACAACACAGCCTGCAAAGTCCACTTATATCTGCCTATGTGCCTTGTGTCATGTTTCACAGAGTATTTTCTCAGGATGATATCATTTTCTGGAGGTTGGAAACCAAGGTCCAGATTTACTAAGCTGTGGGTTTTGAAAGAGTGGAGAGTTTGCCCATAGCAACCAATCAGATTCTATTCTAGCTTTCCTATTACATACTAGAGAATGTCAACTAGAATCTGATTGGTTGCTATGGGCAAACTCTCCACTCTTTCAAAACCCACAGCTTAGTAAATCTGGACCTTGGTTTCCAACCTCCAGAAAATGATA
The DNA here is from genome assembly GCA_011038615.1 of Limnodynastes dumerilii. Classification (NCBI taxonomy): domain Eukaryota; kingdom Metazoa; phylum Chordata; class Amphibia; order Anura; family Limnodynastidae; genus Limnodynastes; species Limnodynastes dumerilii. The sequence goes on from WWET01006088.1 coordinate 48,134, forward strand.
TCATCCTGAGAAAATACTCTGTGAAACATGACACAAGGCACATAGGCAGATATAAGTGGACTTTGCAGGCTGTGTTGTACGTGCATTTCATAAGTTACCCCAGTTATTCAGAAAACATTGTTTTCATTTTCATTCTGAGCACTTAACTTACTCATAGCATACATAAAAATAACTGGGGATATTTATAGAACATAGAATTCAGAACATTTGTGGAAAATAGATTTCTTCTTTTTTTTTTAACAAATCCCCTTCCTTATTATCATGACCCCCGCATTCTTTGCATGGGAAATAACTCAAGACTATAAATATGGGAATAAAAGTTTAGAAGTCTATTTTCTTTTGTGCTATATATAACACACTTTATTCCTCTGGAGGCACAATGAACAGATTTATTTACTAACACAGAGTTCAAGTGAACGTATCCTCCACAAATCATTTTTTTTTCTAATCATTTTATTGCCAAAGATGCTAAAATAGAGGTGATACCGGCAGCCATTTTTTCTTGCTCACACTGATGAGTAAGTTCTATTTGCTTTGATTCTTAAGAAGACAGAATGAATCCCGCTGACCCGGGGATGACTGCGGACAAAAGGCATAAGCTTCATGGATCAAAATTAAAGCAAGGAACCAGAAAAGAATGGCAAATATTTAGACTTGGGATAGGAAACATCACCTCTCAACTCTAATACTGTTTGCAACAGATGAAATATGACTCCCCTGCAATCACCATGGTTTAGCCCAGGAGTAACTAATTTCAAGCACTTACTTAAGTCTGGATCCAGCCCATCATTTTTATTTTTATGTGCTGTCACCTATATCAGTGCTCTTGGTGGTTGAATACTTATTTACTGTCACCTTTGTTTTATAGTTAAGCCCAAAATTTATGAGAAATCAATATCAATTCAAGAACCACAACCATACCCACTGGGGAGCAGGCAAACGCTAACGTGTACAGTGTATGGAGTTCCCCCACCTAGGATAACCTGGACCTGGCATCCATGTATGCCTAAGGACTCCAAAGCAAAGTAAGTTAATTTGGCTGTCTCCGGTAAGTCCAGACTCTTCAACATGACCCATTCCACTAGGTACAAACCTTTCTGAGGTTCAAACAATCACTATGGTAACCATCTAAGATAAGAATAGCGTTTTTTTTCAAACATCAGTTAACTCATTAACACCAGGTGAGTGACAGCTGTAAGTTCAGAGTATTTTGTACCTGATGGAAAGGGTCCTGTTGGAGGGTCTGCAAATCCTCCATTATAATGCCATTCAGGAGACCTACACTAAAAGCATTTGCATTTTTGGATACTGTAATTAAAATATTAAGAAATTCAGCTTTTAAACTGCAGATTAAAGAATTATATAGTAGCCACTGTTTTTAAAGCATAAAGAAAGTGGGAGAACTGATAAAAACTTTGACATAATAAAAGCTGAATCCCACTTCTTACACCGTTATATCTCTGGATCTGAATGGGAACAAAGAATACATTCATTTTCAGAACACCAGCTTCATGTTTAAAGTCTGAATAAAATAAAAATTAAGATTTGCTTGCAGAAATGAAATGTTTATCAGTAGTGACTTTATTTACCATTCAAACAGTTACTTATAAATGTGAACATTAATGTGAGGCAGTGAAAACATTCTGGCTCTTGTTTGGTTTTGCAGTCTATTAAGGAAATGAGTTATACAAAGCAATGAAGGCAGGTGGCTGTCTAAGGTGCTGAAACTGCACCAGTAACTGCAATGTAACAAATGTGTCTCTGCAGGAGTCAGGAAAGATCACTATGATCGGTCACCTGGCATAATCCAGCTATTAAGCATAAACTTCATTAGATTGATCTTTTTTGTAGAATATATAAATATAGCAATCTGATCAAATCAGGCTAGTTTCTAATGTCAGTTTTGCAATTAATACCCTGGATCAGTTACACTATTTGTATATTGTGTGTTTAGTAAAGGCATCAGTTTATTTTATATGGAGGGTGGCATAATGCTAACTGCTCTTGCTATTGTTATATTGGTATTGTATACTATTAAAGTATTGTTTATTTATTATGCAGTTGCCGATGCAACCACCCTTTTTCAGCAATGATTTAGCTAAAAGCTTAATTGTGACTGTATCATTGCAGACACCTTTTATAATATATGCTGAAATTTTCAATCCCTGAACAGGTACCATGTCGTATGGTATAATTTCGAACAAGGTGCTTATTCTGGTTATGGTTTGGCAACCAGACAGGAAAGGGTAGGCTCTGGAGAGGGTAAGCTACGGGACAGGGAAGATCAGAGTTAGGCTGTGGAGAGGGGTGGGTTATAAGATTAGGCTGCAGAATGAGGAGGGTTTGAGTCAGGTAGCAGAGAGGGGAGAGTTAAGGTTAGGCTGCATTGCAGGGATGGTTAGGGTTAGCCTTTGGAGAGGGGAGGGTTAAGGTTAGGCTGCATTACAGGGATGGTAATGGTTAGCCTTTGGAGAGGGGAGGATTAAGGTTAGGGTTAGGGGAAGGGGAAGGTTAGGTTGTAGGAAGGGGTTGGTTAGGTTCACAGGGTGAATTAAACTTACCTGCCGCTGTTAAAGTTTTTGTTGAGACACCAGTTGTGGGAGCAACACTGGCTCACAGGAAGCATCCAACAACTGTCGTCAGTCGCCGCTGCAGAGCTACAAAGTGATCTGCCGAAAAACAGATCATGGAAGTGGTGAACTACACCCCATTTATTGATAGAAACATCTCGACAAGCTAAATACAATTATTCTGTCTGTCTGTTTGTTTTGCAAGTTAGCAATAGCATAACTATACTGTATGTATATATGTGTGTGTGTGTGTGTGTGTATATATATATATATATGTGTGTGTGTGTATGTATGTATATATATATATATATACACATGCATTTATTTAGAAAAGATAAATATTTGTCTGGGAACCCCAGCAATGGCGAGACGGGAAGCGTGTTAAGTGTGTTCATCACTGAGTGACTGTTTATTATTCACCTACGCTCGTTTGGGAGGCTCATTTATAAGACTGCACGAGTGCTGTATACAAATGTCATGTAACACACGCTTGCCCCGGAAAAGGTTTTTCGTTCAGCAGTTATAATAAAACCATTTATGTTGTGTTTGGCTGGCAGTCTAGAAAGGGCATATAATGATTTAAAAAATGGCTAAGAACCCAGGGAGAAAAGAGAGTGCAGTATCTGGGGGGCAGAGCTTCAGCAAAAGGCTGATCACTGTGGCCCGGTCCAGAATAGACCATGGGAGCCGTCTTATCTGCCTCTGGCAGGAGGTGTTCTGAGCTTCCTGTGCGAAATCAGGAGCGTATGCTGCTTTCCTCTTCTTGTTTGGCTTCCTCCCCTATACAAGACCGTTCCCAGCACTGCTGTTATCTTTACATCTTCAAACATGGCACAATTTACTTCCTTAAAAGCTTTATGTATTCTTAAGGGTCACATTATATCCCCCCC
>WWET01006088.1:59189-71314 GCA_011038615.1 Limnodynastes dumerilii
CATGCACAGTGCTTCTCATGCTGGGACTTCATTTTTTTTTACAAAGTCCCAGCAGAGAGCCACTGCGCATGTGCAGGCTCTCCAGACACACGAAGAAAGCCCGCGATGACAGAAGAAAGTTCAGAAGTCATCGCGGGACAGCCAGCAGAGGGTGAGTATTAGTAAATAGCCTGAACGTAGTTCAGAAGTTCTCAGAGAGCCAATTCGAACTTGCCTGAGCTACGTTCATGTATTCTTAGTAAATAGAGCCCTAGAAGAGAGAGAAAAGAGTTTAAAGAACAGAGGACAGAGAGAGGAGAAAAGAGATAAGAGAACATAGAGAGAGATGAGGGACAGAAGACAGAGAGAGGAGAGAAGAGATAAGAGAAAAGAGAGAGGGGAGAGAGAGAGGATAGAAGAAAAGAGGAAAGAGAAGAGAAAAAAGGAGGAGAGAGAGCAAAGAGAGAGAGAATAGTGGAGAAGAGAGAGAGAGAGAAAGAGAGATGAGAGAACAAAGGCCAGAGACAGGACAGGAGAGATAAATTATTGAGATCTAGATTCTTTTTCCAGTGCAATATTTTTATTTATAAGACACTGACTTCCACCTACAAGATTGTGTATATAATTTTACATATAAGATTTTATTTTTGTAGTTGTTGCACTTTAATCACATAACAAATATAAAGTCATACATTTTGGCAAGTGTTAAATCTCTTTTTTCCATTTTAAAAGGCTAGTGGAAAAAAATCCTGACACTTATCACACGCTGTTTTTGTAGTTCAATCCAGTAGTGGACGGTTTCTCTCTTTTGACTGAAAATTGCTGCTTTCCGCTGGATATTGATGTTTTGACTGCCTTACTCTACCCCAGCGTGTGCTCCAGGATGTGTCTTTGTAGGTGGCCATGCAACAGTCTATTTAGAGTTGCTCTCAGACAGCAGTACAAGGCAGCAGTCACAATGGGATAGGTATTTAAAACACGCCTGCATTGTTTGCCGTCTAAAGCCTTGCAATTCAAGTACATCAAACTAAAGTAACCTGCAAGCTCCCCCCTCCATCCTTGTGTGTGCTGGCACACAGCAGGGCTGTGGGTGTGTTTGCAATTACCTAGAGTGAAACAGGAACAGCACAGCCTTATCTCCTTGGCTTCCCAATGTCACTGAACTGCATTTTATTTTGAGATTCCTGGTGGTGCTTGGCAAAGATAAACAGCATCTTCCATCAGGAAACCTGGGAGCTATTTCCACAGGAAGTTTCAAATCACTTAAGTAAATAAAACTATTATGCATCATTGCAGCCGTGCAGCCTAGCATCACATTGAGGTCTAGCTTGAGGTGTAATAAGCCAGAGCGACAGGTTTTTTTCTCTTACATTCTTAGACCTAAATCCAGAAAAAAACTTTAACCAAGCCATTTGTTCCCAACTACACATAAGCCTCTTACTATAGCACTGAACCCATCATGAAAAGGTGTTTTATTAACTATGGACCTGATTCACACCTAAGAAGCTTCTGCTTACATTGTCCATTCCCTGCTCCTGTGCTGTGCAATGAATGGAACCTTTATTCCCACTTTCCATACCACAGGACAAGGCTGTCCAGAGACAGGACCGGATTCAGAGATGCGTTTTTTCCAACGTACACAATTATACGCACGCACGTAGCGAGCCAACACCCATGACACTCCCCTCTCACGGCCGTGCAATCGTAGACTCCATAGAGCGCCACTAACTTTACGTGTGCACTTACGTGCGTATATGTATTCCGTATGTGCGATTCTATCTAACCGCACCCTCAAAGGCTCATTTAAATGCCCCCCCCACCCTCTTTCACGTAACTCATCAGGTATCCGTATGTGCTATCTAACCGCGCCCTCAAAGGCTCATTTAAATGCCTCCCCCCACCCTCTTTCATGTAACTCAGTACGTATTTCAACCCCACCCCCTCCGTACATATGTCCCCAAGTCACATGTCCGTGCCTAAAGCACTATATGTGCGTATATTCTACGCAACTTACGTAAATAAATTTGCAGCTCCACGTGAAACGGATCTGTGAATGCGGTTCAGGCCCCTCAAATCAAGATTGTCCCACTAAAAGTGGCAGTGCTCCAGGGCAACAGAAGTAACCAAATAATGTTTATACAAAGCAGTAATAGCCAACAGACATCTCTGGAGCCATGGAGCGATCACCTGCATTGATGTCTGATTTATTTGTTATAACTGATAATACTTGTTTTAGATGTGGTGTAACTATATGTAACTTGCTCTGCCACCTCTAAAATTTGTTAAAAGTGCCCCTCGGTAACGTCATGTGCTATGATATTACATTTCACTTTCTGCAATGTAGTGTTTGATTACTGCTAACGTCAAAAGTCCTTTGGATGGTTGGATGGTCATAGTGCCCGATATTTCTGATTGCCCAGCAGATTGAGCACTATAATGGATGTGGACTGTTTTAGGTAACAGTCTATTGGAAATTAAAATAACATTTTGAGAAATGTGCGGAAAAATGTGAAAAAAGTGTGGAGAAATGTGCGAAAAATGACTTCACTGAAAGGGTGATAGATAAGTGGAATAACCGCCCATCTGAGGTGATAGAGGTAACACAAAAATATAAGGATATCCAAAATCTCAAACTAATTGAGGGTAAAAAAGGGTCTAGGGTCAGAATAGTTTTAATAAACAACTAGGCAGACTGAATGGAACATGTGGCTCTTATCTGCCGTCACTTTCTATGTTTCTATTTTGAACACTCAGATATTATATTTAGAGCATTCTGTGTAACTTTAACTTTTCTTTTGTCTTTTGCAGACGTACCTAACGGATTTCACATCAGTACTGATAAGGTGGCGAAAGCAGGTGAAAACATTACCTTAACGTGTTCAGTCAACAAATACCTTTACACAAACATTACCTGGATTTTACTCAGGAGAGTCGGGAACCGAACAATCAACCACAGTATTCGCAAACAGAGAGACGCAATCACAACAGAGTACTCTACGGTCCTGACGGCGGTCATCCAAAACGCAACACGGAACGACTCCGGGATCTATGAGTGCAGAGCAATGAACACATACACTGGGGATATAGTATCTAAAAGCAAAGAAATCACCATCAGCGGAGATCAGTGCGGCACAAAAACAGATTTACGGACCTCTAAACAGAAAAGAAGAAATTGTGCCAGAGAAAGTAGCGTAACACAATAACGGGACTCCAGTATTGTAAAAGATTGCTATGAAAAAAAAAGGTACTGAATATGCTTCTTTGAAGGACCGGGGGTTGTGGCTTCGGATGTACAAGCAATGACGATATGCCGATGCAAACTACATTCTAATACTTGTCTACCATATTGGAAGCCATTAATCTTCCCAACGTAAAGCAGTCCACAGATGGAGAATAATGATTAAACCACAGATTCGCTCCAACATTAAATGTACACAGGCTTAAATAATACCGAAGGAGTGTAGTACTGAGGGCAGCATTTTAGTAAATCTAGTTGTCCTTTTGCATCTAGACGAGATCACATCAGACCCTTGAGATATATATATTTTATAAAGGCTATGGTAACTTTTTTTTTATGATGCGTGTCCGTCATGTCTGAGTAGTAAAGAAGCTGAAAGCAAAATCCCTCTTTGAACTGCTTGCTTTTGGTTCAACTCTCAGGTTTGGGGGGAAAAAAAAATGCTAGGAAAAGCTATATTTTCTTTTTTTTTTAATGTTAACGTTCAAAAATCTTATGGAAAATTACATTTAAAAATGACAAAAAAAAAAACACTGGTTTTCTGCATAAATTACCATTCCCCTTATTTCCGTGGCAGCTATGATGCACCTTATTAATTGAGCTGCTATATTATAGTATTAGTGCAGAGACAGCATGCAAGGGTTTCCTACACTACAAGTGGAGTATTTTCTATAGAGTGCTGTTTAAATGGAGACCTTTTATGACTAAATAAATAGGAACCCAGTACAAGGTTTCCAGTCTATGGGAACCATTTTTCAGGCAAGAATTGCAAATAAATTCTTTTTTTTTTTAATTTATTTTGTTTCTAATATGATATTGATATTTTCAAATACCAACAGAACAGTTTTAGGGTTGTTTCTATAAAGGACTTAAACTGAGGCTGTATATTTTGGGGCAGGGGCAAATGTTAAGGAATAAATTCTGTAGGTGACACACAGATGTTCCAAATATGTAACTAGCCTCCTGCCTCCAAGCCCCTGTTTTTTGGGGTGGTATTTTTTTTTTAAAGTTTTCTTGATGCAACTAGCTATATTTATGGTATTATCAGACCAATGAATTCCTACATAAATTACAATATATCTCAAGTTTAAACATAACTCACATTCAAAATTAAATGTTTATTGTGGAGGAGGGGCCACAAACTGGACACACCTCCGTCCAGACAGTTTCAACATTATGGTGGAATTGAAGTGGTTTTGAAGGAAGCTTTGTTATTTGTATGCAACTTTCTATTAATTTATTTTGTTTTATGAAATTGAAGGACGCGCTCTGTATTTAGCTATGTCTGCGCAGTGCACAGTATCAAAAATCCAATTAACATGAATGGCGTTTACTAAAGATGTTAGAGTGGAGTTACCTTGAAGTATTTTTGAGATGTGCAAACATTGTTCTTTGCAATGGTGTCTGAGGCACAGGTGTATATCTACAAGGCCTTTCGTTCGCTGAACCCGGTTATTTTGTAAATTAATATGGAATACATTTAAAGGGGGCTTTGTGGCGAGTCTTGAGTTGAAATACTTGGCAACATTATTGGCCCGTATTCAGAGTACACTTACGTCCGGTGTTTAGCGATTTTTACTACTGCTACGTAGATTACGTAAAAAAATTACTATGCATGCGCAGTAGTAAAAATCGCTAAACACCAGACGTATATTTTATACGTCTAGCACTCTGAATACGGGCCATTGTCTTATATTGACAATTTAGAATATTTCATTGAGCAGTTTTGATTGAAGTTGTCTGTGGCCCTCACTTACAAAATGCACACACCACAAATCACATTGATTTTACACCGTCTTCTTATTCTTAGTGGTCTTCTGAGATGCTAAAAGTAACTCCGATCCTTCCTTATGAGGAAGTCCATATTGCATTCCCTCACAGATATGTTCTATACAGGTACCCCATTGGTTAGTTCAAATTCTGCCCCTCACCAAATGCTGCCATCTTGTTCTGGAAACCACAACACTCTGGCAGCAGTATAAGAAATGGAGGCATGTGGTGGCACTATAGAGAATTGAGCACTGTGTGCTGTAATTGAGAATCACAGATGGCAGGGTGCTTCTGGTTGCTTGCCAACCATTTGAGTTGCTAAAGACATTTTCTTGTTAGCCTTAACATTAACTTCAGTGTTGCTAAGCAATGCTTATCAAATTCTATTTTTTTACAGCTAATACATAATAGGATGTTAATCTTGCAATACTGGAGCTTGTTAATTAGGTGTTTAAATCACCGTCCTTATGGCCAAATATGTAGCAGAAAAGATTTTATATATTTAGTTTTAAAATATATAATATGCATCTTAAATCTTACCCATCTTCTGTAACAGGTGTATAATATGTCTAGCAACAAACCTTTATCAAATTTCTGCGTTTATGTAAAAGATTTTCTGTCAGCTACACATGACAGAGGCAGACATTTTAGGCTGAATTCTTATATACAATTGTTTAGTTCACAAAATGGCTGCAGTCATTCTGAGCAGATGATGATTACCCTTAATCTGGAGAACAGAAAAAAGTGGTAAAACATTTCAAATAAGTTTTCCTCATTTCACAATACAGATAAGTAAATTTCGTATAACGTCTGTCAAATGAAATAACAGTTTTTAGAAATAACCTTCCATGCTTCTATATATTTCTATAGATAAGTAAGTTTGTCTATAATGTACATACATACATACTTGCAGAAATTACTTTACTGCATCATTATTGTGCTGTTAAAAAAAACCATATATTTAAAAAGAACTGATACATTTTGTAAGCATTGACCAATTGTACATATTTTTTACTTAATGTGGTAATATAATTTAAATGAGAAATAAATATTTAAAATGAAAGCAGTGGCAGAGTGCTGAAAACAATGGGCCTGATACAGATTTACGGCTTACACCTTTTTTTTTAAGCTGTAAGCGCAACAGTTTTAACACTGCGCATGTGCACAGTGGGAATAAGCACAAAAAAGCAGACGCACAGTGGTTGATCTGCCTGAACTCTAGTGGGTAGGGTTGTTCCATTATGTTTAAATTGAAAATGTGGCCATTACAGTGGAACAGGTGGCAAAGCAGCGGTCATATTTACCCTCAATTCCTCAGTCCTGCACCAGCTGCAGGGACATTTAATCAATCATACAGTTATAACACAGCCCTACAAACCTAATTATTATTAAACACTATAGTCTAGTTAAAGAATAAAATATCTTTTAAAACACACTGCATACACTACACTATACTGCTGATGATTCATTCTTATGATAGTAGCGTATTGTTACATATTTTGCTCATTCGGTTTTAATATATATTTACAGTTTTAGAGCTTTTGGGGTTTTTGCTTAAAAAAATATATATTTATTTAATTGTTATTATTTTTTTTTATTTTTATTATACATAGCAAATGCGTGCTCATTGCTGCTCACAGAACTCTGGATAGAGTGTGTTTTACGTGCAAAACTAGGGCCAGATTTACTAGGCTGCAGGTTTGGAAAAGTGGAGATGTTCCCTATGGCAACCAATCAGATTGTAGATCTCATTTTTCTATTGCATACTAGAGAATGTCAGCTAGAATCCGATTGGTTGCTATGTCAGGGTTGCCAACTATCCCAGAATTTTTGGGAGACTCCCAAAATTTGGGCTGTTTTCCCGGTATCCCGGGAGAGCCGGCAAATCTCCTGCATGCCCCGACACCCAAACAATCACCTGTGTAATCCCTAGAGTTACTAGGGATGGGCGGGACTTGATGATGTCATCAAGACCCGTCCACCCCTTTAACTCCTGAGATCACACTGATAATTGACAGGGGCGAGGCTTAATGAAGCGATTTGCATAAATTGTGTCATTAAGCCCCCCCTCACAGTAATCTATGGGTTCTCCCAGAGGGAAGCTTTCAGTAGTCGGCAACCCTGTTGCATCTCCACTTTTCCAAACCCGCAGCTTAGTAAATCTGGCCCCTAATGCGCTTAAACTCTATATCAGGTCCAATGTGTGAAATATATTCAATGTTGTCATTAGTTGTGAGGCAGACTGAGAGGTTAATGGATATTGCCAGTTGTTATTCAGTAACCTCATTCTATTATTTTGTAGATAATTTTTTCCCTAAGTGGTGCAGGCAGTGAATACTTTGATCAAATAACAGATGTTGTGTGATGAAGTGTGGATTTTAAAATGTAAAAAATGGGCACAAATGCCCATTTCAATTGGACAGGTGGCATTGCATACTTATAGTCAAAAAGCAAAACACATTTTTCATAACAGGCTAGCCCAACCTGTAGTCGGTTTGAGCATTTGAATGTTCACACAAACAACCTGATCTTTTAAACTTTCACATGGTCTCTCGGAGGATTAGAATACTCACAAAAGTGAAATGAATCAACAGAAAGAGAACTGATGACTCTGTGTGTGTGTGTGTGAGTGTGTGTGTGTGTGTGTGTGTGAGTGAGGCCAGTGACCACACAGCTGTATTCTCTGTCTTTCTCTCTATATTACTGCTGACATATAAATGGCGTCTCTCAGATTGAGAGGAGCGATGACATCAGTATACCAATATCAAAAGTACTTTTTGGAATGACACATATGCTTTAAGTGTGCTATGACTTTTGCACTGATTGAACTGTGGTAGATCTATAAATACCCCATACGTAGCTTGTTTTCGGATTGATTTAGTTAAGGCAGTAATCCAAAGTAAACAAGTCCTTAAATAGAATATTTGTGGAAGGGGACAGGAAGAAAGGGATTGACAGAAAACAGAAACACACAAGATGGAATTCTGCGCAGGGGGTTTAGGAGGAGGTGGGGGACATGTTTTTAAAATTTAATCAACTAAGCAAGCTCAAAAAAGTGCAGCATATGGCTGGGAATGAATTTGGTATATTTGTGTATTTGGTGTAAACCCCTGTTTTGTAGCTGTTCAGTTCACTGTTTTACCACTAACATCCATGTTGTATCAAACAAGAGGACAGGGTTCTTCAACCTAATACATATGTTGCTCACTTTCCCCTAATTGGTCCTCAGGTCATGTTTTCCTGGTTGATCATTACCTAATAACTTACTGACACATTCTATAGATCCACACTTTTTATTTTGTATTCTATTTGTTTCTGACTTGTGATTCTGTAAAGAGTTAGAAAACATGGCCTGTGAGGGATCCCTGCGATAAAACAAAGTGCTACAGTAATGAGTATGTTATTACATAGTATGTGAGAGAACCTACAATCATTCTGCTAAGTAAGGGCCGTATTCAGAGATCCGTTTTCGAGTGAAGTTCCGTGCGTATTTTTAGGATCGGATCAACTGCGCATGCCTAGTAACTTTATGTACGTAGTTTACGTTGACTATACGCATGGAAGTGCCTAACGGACGTACATGTGAATCGCACTTGGGGACATACACTCGGAAATCAGATGTACGGGAAAATTTACATAAAAATGGGTGGGGGAGGGATTTAAATGAACGCATGGAGGCGCGGTTATCAAGAATCGCAAGGGCGGAGTACATATACGCACGTAAGTACACCCGTAAAAAACAGTGGTCTGTCAACTCGTAAGTCACCGACAGCACGTGCGGGAGAGGGGAGTGTCAGGGGTGTTGGTGGGTGTTTCCTTGCGCCGGACGTGCGTATAATTGCGTGCCTTTAAAAAACGGAGCTCTGAATACGCCCCTAAATATGTAACTTAGGTTGAAATGAAAGTGCCTTAATTTAAAAGTATGTAAGTATGTAAGTAAGAGCTCATTTTATGCAGTGTGGTGTCTGTAAAAAATCAATAAATAAAAAAACAAAAACCCAAATCCGTTATTGTTTTACAGCTAGATTGTGCCAGGCCTCTCAGGTACTGGCTTAGTCTTCCACTATATATATAAGAGTTTGTACACAACTGGGGTGTGATGCTGTGATTGTATACTTATAGCTCCACCCACTTCTGTGCAATGATTCAAACTGATAGGGCGGAGCTATGATGATTTGGACCAAGTAATCATGTCCCCTGTACACAGCCCTATAAAACACCCCTCAAGGATAAAAAAACCAAGCAAGTGTCAAGTAATACTACATACTGCTGATATCAAGTGACGACTGCCAAGGATTTCAGCATGACTTACAGAGATAGGTGCTATGGAAAGGTAATTCGTAATCATAATGTAACATTAGCTATGAGTTTCATACAACAAGACAAAACTGAACATACCATTAGTAGTACAAAAACTTTGGATATAAAGATAATGGTCCAGATTCACAGTTACGTAGTTTTCGTTTTTACTTACGTTGTTTTAAGAATTGAGCTACTTTTTTACGCTATCTACGTACCATCTCTCTACGTAGATTGCGTAAGCGCAGTCTAAAGTAGTAGTAGCTCAATTCTTAACACAACATACGTGAGACAAAAAAACAACGTAACTGTGAAGCCGGACCCATGGGTTTTATTTTAGAAATTTTAGAATAAATCATTAATCTAATGCCCCAAAAAAATGATTTCAGTAAACTCACTCACATGAAATCCATAAATACTTCCCAGGATTCATAAATCCCATCATTTCCTTTACACATTTATTGCCTTATATTTGCCTTGTGTGTTCTAGATACTTGAAATAAAGTATATTGAAATTAAGTTCACATAATACATTAAAAATGTCACATAAAATTTCAAATGCAGCATTAATGACCCGCAAACCTTACACTGTGAACTGGAAGGAACCTTTCCATTAAATTAATGCAGTTGTTTATATTCATTTCTTATAACTCATAAGACTATATCTAACTTATTTAATGTCAAATGTCTGAAAATGCTTATTTATAGAGTGATAACAGTCTTAAGGTATATACATTAACATTGTGATATGTCAACTGTACTTAATTCAGGGTCTTCTTATGAAATAAAACATATGTAACAATTTATTGTTATTCAGTGGTAACATATTCTATATATATAAATATATATATATTGTAACATATTCTATGTATGGATATATATATATGTTGGATATATTTTCAGATTTAATAAATATTGAAAATTGTATTAACAGTTTATAGAATATTCCTATTTTTTGCACCTATGGTTAATTTGATTTGTAACCTGGATTTCTTTAAAAAAAATGACATTTGGAGGATTGTTAATAAAGCTTGTGAGCTGTTTTCCTACAATGTGACTCCATTATTCTTTACACAATAGGCGACATTAGTACAAAACAATAGTAACAACAACACAACTTACAGTATGTGCATTTCAGCGGAGAGACAACAATATGAGACCAGGACACTCTCGTTGGGAACCTACAAAGCAGTTTCTTCCTTTAGGATTTTTAGGCCAAGGTCTCGGGACAGCAGAGGTCTTTCACGTGGGAATTACCTTTATCAATGTGACGGGTAAACAATGGCATTTCCTGTCAGGGTCAGTCTCTCATTTACATCGTTTTGGGAAACAATCAATAATGTGGAGGTTCTTAGAGTACAATGAGCTGTATATTTAGCAGTATTGTGTATCCATTACTCATAGTATAAAATATGTAGGAGCTAATCCAGGGCTGCCCCTATATCCTATAGCTATTATTTAGGTATTAGCACTGTGAATATTACGACGGGAGGGAGCATAAAAAAGTGTGCACACAGGACTGTATTCAGACCCCTGCACGTACGGAAAGCGACCCTACCTAAGGGTCTGTTACTCCGCATGGAAGTTACTCTTACTTGTCCATACCCCCTACCTTAAGATTACGTCCATATGATCTCAGATCCATGCGGATATTCCCTATGCCGCCCAGTTTTCCTAATTAGCATGGCAAACCCGTCCTTATGGAGATCCGCTGCGTAACATGTGGCGCGCGCATGCACAGATGTTACAAGCGAGGAGATTCACGCAAACCTACGGACTTATCTATGAATGAGGTCCAATGTAGCTGATCTGCAGGAGAAGCCTGGATTCCCAGCTCAGGACTGGTGTAAGGGTGAGAGACTTTTCTTTATGCAATGCCCCTATTACTGATAACACTGAGCGCACACCTTACAAATGGGAAAGTAAAAATGTTTCAGAACATACACTACCCTATACTGGCTATTTTAGCCTGAATATCAACATATTTCCACTTATCTTGTTCATGGTTTTTTTTTTGTGACTCCCGCGTTTTGTTTAAGTCCACATGCAAGAAGCCAGCGCACTTCCTTCACACTTCCCTCTGAAGGATGGATTTTAGCTGACTTCCCTGTCCATAACCCTGCCTTGACTTTTCCACACGCCCAGAGAGATTGTTCTGATGCATGGAAGTGCCTAACCCAGCCCATAATGCACAATTTTAATGCTTTCCTCCTGCCCACATTGCTTATCCCGGCACATACACATGTAGAGCGTTGTCACACCGTCTTGTGCTAAACACTGAACCTACAGAAACCAATTCTGTACATTCAGAGTTCCAGTGCAAAACATCTGCCACTCTCCCCCTGAATTATGCAAGACGCCTGCAAAAGCCAGAGTCATTATTAAGTCTGGATTTGGACCATAAATGGTAAGTTGGTACGCCCTCACCTAGAATACTGTGTTCAGTTCTGGAGGCCATAGCTCCAGAAAGACATAAATACATTAGAGACTGCAAAGAAGAGCAACTAAAATGGTCCATGGTCTGTGTCACAAAACATACCAAGAAAGGCTAGAGGAACTAAACATGTATAGCTTGGAGCCACTTGGGAAACAAAAACGCATTTTTCAAAGGAAGAGGTGTAATAGAACACGAGGGGATGAATATAAATTGGAGGGTGGTAGATTCAGAGGAAATATGCGGAAAAATTACTTCACTGAAAGGGTGATAGATAAGATAAGTGGAATCCCATCTGAGGTGGTAGAGGTAACACAGTATAACAGTGTAAACATGCTTGGTTAAATATAAAGATATCCTAAATCTCAAACTAAATTAAGGGTAAATAGGGTCTAGGGTAGGGTC
>WWET01006089.1:0-22214 GCA_011038615.1 Limnodynastes dumerilii
TGAGCAGGAGGATATAGGGCTGGGGAGGGGGTTTGTCTGAGCAGGAGGATATAGGGCTGGGGGGGCTGTGTCTGAGCAGGAGGATATAGGTTTGAGGGGACTAGGGTGCTCTTTGTATTGTATAAAGGTCTCTATAAATCTCTATATTCTATTGAGAAATACTTGTCAGTAGATGTTATATTAGATTACATCTTTTACATTACTGTGGAAAAGACGTGAAGGTGACTGTTATTGTTTTTACAAATTAGTTTTTTCCTTTATATATGTTTTATGAGGTTAAAACATATATTTTGTTTTTTTATTTTTTGTGATTTAACTTAAATAAAACTTGACATTTTATATAGTTATCATATTGGCTATACTGACCCTGATTCGCACCTAAGAAGCTGATGCTTCTTAGTTGCAGATTTTTGTGCATGGGGCCACTAAGTCAAGCCTAGGTGTTATTTTTTTATGTTCTGCTAGGGGGCACCAGCCAAAATCTCGCCTAGGGCACCAAATTAGCTAGGGCTGGCCCTGTCCTAATCAAACTTCAGTATGTACTGACACAAGGCCTTATTCACAGATCCGTTAGTTCTAGATTGCAATATTATGCACGTACGTTGCAAGCCACCACCCATGACACTCCCCTCACACGGACGGCTTTACATAGACTTCCGCCACCATAGAGCACCCTTATCTTAATATACATGTGTATATAGCTAACCCGTGCCCTCAACTGGTCATTTAAATGCCTCCCCCACCCACTTTAACGTAACTTTGTCCATACGGATTCAACCACGCCCCTCCATACTTATGTCCCCAAGTGTGATTCACACATACGTGCCTAATGGACTTCCGTGCGTAAAATAAACGTAAATAAAGTTACTACGCATGCGCAGTTACTCCAATACGGCCCACGATCCTCACTGCTGCTATTCCCATCCATATATTTGAATAGCACCACCTGGAGGGTGACCATATTTTTACAGCAAAGATCATTTTTTTCAACAGTTTGTGAAACAATCCATGGGATACTAGAGAGCAGTGTTTCAAAGAAACATTGTTAAGCAGGTCAGGACTGGAATAATTAATACCGGTGACGTCATATAGGGGCGGGTCACAGCAGACTTGCTTTAACAGCGGGCCTGCTCACTGACAGCAGCAAGTATCGGGATAGGATACCACCAAACGTAAGTATTGCCCGTTGCAAGTCCCCGCTGCGGGGGCTCGCATTGCGAATTAGGGACAGCCGAAAGGTGCTTTTCGGCTGTCCCTATTTCGAATCAGAGCCCATTCAGAATTTTTTTTTAATGAATGTGTGAGTATGCGATGCGCATTCTCACACATTCATTTTCATGGACTTATGGTTAGGCTGTGGGGGGAACTTAGGGTTAGGCTGTGTGGAGGTTGGAGACTTAGGGTTAGCCTGTGGGGGGAAGGGGGGAGAGACTAAGGGTTTGGGTTAGGGAGTGGATTGGGAGAAACAGCTATCAGAGCACTGTTTTCAGTGCTCCGGTGATCAATTGCTATGCCTCATCGAAGCATAGGCAATCGATATCCCAGCCAGTTCTGAACTGTAAGGACCCTCATCTGTATTGGCCGACCCCCATCCGCTCTCGGCTGTGCCCCCCTGATGGCAGCCCTGAATACCACCACAACAACTACTACAACTATGATAGTGATAACTGCATAATCATTTCAACCCATTAAAACATTGCAGCAAAATTTACTACAATCAATATTGTGGTGTCAGTCGGTATTTCATACAGCTGTGTACTGACAGCACTGATCATTCCACAGAAACCAGGCATCATGTAGGTTTAGGGGACCTTTTATAATCCTTGGCATTTTTATTGACCCTTGCTTTGTGTATGGCATATAAAACAGCAGTTAATCAATGCAAATCAGACATGATTTAATAGCCAAATTATGCCAACTGTGTAGTGGGTTACAGTAGCAATGCTTAAATAGCTCATACATCAGTTTACATTACAGAACATGCAGTCCTAGTATCTCATCAAATTTAACGATAAGATAATTAATGACAAATATATCCTCATAATATATAATGAGGTGCAACCGATGACTAATGCAGATGGAAAAAGAAAAGTAGATATGACCTTCAGCCTGGCAATTAAAGACACTGATTACAATTACAGTACACAAACCAGGACATAAAATACAGATAAATTCAGGATTAAAATATGTTTAACCATGACATATCAGAAAACAACATACAGATTGTTTATATTGGTACAATGTATTCTGAGCCTAATAACCAAAATATTCTAAAACTATATTAACATGACAATTTGAAACCTTATTTTAATATGACGAAAAACACCAACATTGTAATGAATATTATAAGGACAAGCAGCCAAGAAGAGGTAATTAGGTGCATGTACCTTTCATATAAAGAAGCAAAAAGACAGCAAATGGCTTACTGTCATGAACTGTGAAGGTTGGTGGGACCTGTCCCTGGTTCCCAGGGAAACAACAAACGAGCAGGGATGAAAGTAAGCTTGTTTTATTGAAGAATAATTGAATGAACAGATAAGTGCAAAATAAAACAGTCATGGAATTTAGACTTGAAACTATAGAAAACTTGAGCAAACTTGAGTTGCAGACTCCCCACCTGGGGTTGCACGACTTGACACCTGATTCCCAAGTTGTAGACGTCTAGGCTTACGTATGGGACAAGAGAATAAAAAGTGTTCCATACTGGCACAGTAAAGACAAAATCTGTGTTGCATCCTGTACTGGTGCTCCTCCAGCGAGAGTGGTGGATGGTAACCACCCCTGGATCTGGTACCGGTGGCCGTTGACTGGGAAATTCTTGGCTTCAGCGGCTCTTGGGGAATCCCCAGACTGGAATTGGAGATTTTGTTAGAGGCCGGAACTTGACTGGGGGGACAGTACCGGATCAGATGCACTAGATCCCCACATGGAGAGACAGGATTGCACAGAGTTATTGGCAGAAGTGGATGTCTTCTCCTCAAGACAGGACAGCTTCTGGAGCAGACTTGGCAAAAAAAAAAAAAAGTTGATTATCAGAGTTAGATGGAGGTAGGTCGGAATGATTCGTGCTTGTTCTAGTCCAAACTGAGTCCATAGCAGGCAGGTCACCGTCACATTTGGATGGATGAGACAGAGGAAGTCTTGAAGTAGCAGGAGGTTTTTGCTACTCTAATCTGTTAACCAGGGTAGGCTTTATCCCTGGGGGTTTTCCCCGGTTGGTTCCATGGCCCAGATCAATCTGTCATGAACTGCGAAGGTTAGTGGGACCTGTCCAAGGTTCCCAGGGAAACAACAAACGAGCAGGGATGAAAGTAAGCTTGTTTTATTGAAGGATAATCGAATGAACAGATAAGTGCAAAATAAAAAAGTCTTGGAATTCAGACTTGAAACTAAAAAATTTCAGGACAATGTTCCTTTAAGAAGCCAACAATTACTACTATTCTTTACCACTGTCTAGATTTCTGTCTACAGACTAGCTGTGATTTTGTCTTGTGCTTTTGTTCTGAGATGGAAAATGTATTTTCTAGAGACTCTTCTGAGTCATTATGGAGCTCAAATTCCAGCCTTTCCTCCACCTGGAGCAATAGAGAGAAAAAACATTACTCATTTCAATCATCCTATGACATAGGTGAGGACTATGTCCAATATAAAATGGATGTGGAGATAAAAATCTATGAGAGACTCTGTGTGAAGCCACGCAGGAATAACACTCATAATGAAAGGTCTGCTCATACTGGCTGGGTACCATCCCCACCAGCCGGCCCACGTCCAGCCACACCACCATCTCATTCCAGGAGAAGACTGGGCCCAATAACACAACAGTCTCCTGATGATTTTACTGAAGGACCACAGTCCACTCATACTGGCTGGACTCCTACTCCACCCAACTGCCCAAGACCAGTGGCACCTCCACCCCATGCAAGGAGAAGACGGTGTCCAACTATCAACTCTACTGATAGTTTTATGGAAGCACCACAGTCTGCTTCAACTGGCTGGGCTCCTACTCCACCAAACTACCCCAGACCAGCAACACCTCGTCCTCATGCCAGGAGAGCACGATGCCCTGACATTAACCAATGCTCTCCTGATGATGCTTCTCAGGCAACACAGCCAAGGCCCTCACATATATCACCACTGAGGGCAAGCAGGACATCAGCACCAGTGATCCCTGCTCCTGCTGACAGGCCCTCACGCATACCACGCCTACAACCAAGGACAACAAAGGAAGCTATTGCTAAGCCGGAAGTTGGGCCATCACAGGGCGAAATAAGACCACCCAAGGAAGAAATTCCTAAAATGAAAGTGACGCCTTCGTGGAAACCCCGGCTGACAGAAAATGCATCCAAACAAGCTTTTCTTCACTCCAAAGGGAGGCCAGCGGGTAAACCAAGGCCAACCAAGATATGGCGCTACTGACCCCCTACACCAGCTGCCTCCTGTGTCCATCACTAACATGACCTGAATAAGCTGTACAATCTACTGATTCCTGGATCAGTCATTAGTTATAAGACACATGCACATGATATCATTGTCACCTAGATATCTCTATGCTGGATTCTGCATATGGTTGTTCTCTCTTTAACCATTTACCAATAACAACTGATATATATTTTTATAAATCTTTGGTTACCATAAATGTTAAAATAAAATAGAAAGACAGTAACATAAGTGATATTGTGCACCACAACCTTACATAACACAGGAAATAGTAATATTATATGAATAGCTGTCAGTCAGTGAGTGTTACAAGGAATGTTTCTCTCTATACATATATATAATATAATAGATGTATTCTTATTATTTTATTTCCATGTTCAGTTATCTTTCTAATTAGAGAGTCTTCAGCCTATGTCTTCTATTGAATCAATCATGGATAGATGATTATAGTGTTCTATTATATATAAAATATATATTATAGTAATAGAAATACTGTAGAAATGAATTTGGATTTATCTAAACCCGGGGAGACAGTTTCCATATGTTACTGATGGTAATTTCTAGATGTTACAGATGATATGACAGACATAACAATATTTTCTTATCAAGATGTTTCCAGACAATGATCAATATCATTGTACAATTATCCTTTGTGATTCTGACAATTATCTGTTGACATGATGGGGAGAAAATATTGTGTCGCAGTACACCGTAATCAGATTATCTGCTGACCGCTGCTAAACAGTAGCTAACACTTGAAAAGTGGACAATCATATCCTGGACTGGACCATCATATCCTGGACTGGACTGTCACACCCTGTACTGGACTGTCATACCCTGGACTGGACCATCCCCAGCATACATTTACTATAAAACCCTGTTGTCTATCATGCGACCAGCATCTTATCCGGTCTCAGGTTTTTCAGCTTATTTGGCTGTCTGCAATGTAGGACAGTGAGAAAATTCTGGATAATCCATGTCTACAGCTCCCAGCTTCTTCTCTATGACAATTATACACAGGGAATACATGTTACTTTTACCCATTTTACCAGAATGTCTCCTTTACTAATGACTGGTTGAATAATTGTGTTCATAGTTTACCAGCTCCCCTTTCAAGCTCTAAAAATATCCTTGGATGAACCTAGGCGCTGCTCATGGCCTGTGTCCAGGTAACATGTAGATCTCCCTTGATTATTATTTATGTTCATCAAGATATTTTAATGATTTTAGGGGGAATTTCCTTATGTTTTATAACCTGTCTAGTTTGTTCTTCTAAGTAACTCTGACAATTATTATTCAGGAGATAAAACTATATTGTGATTACACCAAATGCTTCCAAGTTCCTCTGAGACAAGAAGAAACAACTATGACAGGAGGGTGGATAAGGGAGGAGAGATTGTATATATATATATATATATATATATATGAACTGTTCCTTCCGTCCTGCAGCTCTACTGAACACAGGGTCCTCCTGTAATAAGACAAACAACACCCCTCCTTGCGTAGTAACCCATGGCAACCAAACAGGGACGCCACAGATCCTACTTACAATTAGTCCTCCTGAGGGGAATGCCTATCAGCAATACTTTGCTTCTCCAACCTCCTTGTTCATCCAATAAGGGAACATGAACCAGCTTTCTTCCACAAAAAACGCAAATTGCATAATCAAGCCCGCCCCCCATCGATATTAAACCCAAAATGAGTAATTAACAGTCAAGGGGCGGGGCTTAATAACGCAATTTGCATAAATCGCATTGTTAAGCCGTTTCTAAGGGCACACCCCGTGCTACTGCATGTTGCACGCCCTTAGATGACTTAAAGGCGGGCGCCCAGTAGAGCAGCCCCCCCTTTAGGTCCTGCAGCCCTCCCCCGGGCCGCAATCACACACACAAACGCCAGCTGCATCACATAACAGATGTGGCCGGCATCATTACGATGAATAGTACTGAGTAAGATTTAATCTTTAGGTAATTACCATTATGACTATATTTGTTAGAGATTTTGATTGATAACTGGTCTGGCATATTGGGATCTGATTGTTTGTTTAAAACTTTATTGTACCTTCAATTGGAGGAGGATCCTGAATCTTGTTAGCAATCAGGGTCTACACATGTCAATATTCCTATTTATTAGCTTAGTGTAGGCTGCTTTAGTGTTTATATTTAAAGTGGATTAATTTTAAATGGAGTTTTATTTCGGAGTTACACCGGAATTAAGCAGGAGGGAAACAGATCAATACTCTGCCCAACAACAACTTTACAAACTACAAGCATTGAGGTATTATACATTTTACACTGAAACAAATGCATTTCCTGTACTCTCCACTGGAAATCCTTTCCTAGACATTGTGAGAAATAAACACTTTGCTGCTTCTGGTGAATGCTTTGGACTTTTAATTAACATCGCAGTAAAATTTGCTGGCAAAAACTTTTCATTTGATATTCATGCTCTTATTTTTTTCGCGTTTCAATTCTTAAGAAGCCCTCTCCAGTTATTCTTGACTTTATCATTTCTTTCTGTCTCCTTCATACTGTCATGGACCTTGTCTCTCCATCTACCTTCCTCCTCTCTCACACCTTCTACTTCCCCACCCATCCTACTCACCCCGTATTCTCTCCCACTCCTCCATCAGGCTCTCCTTCCCTTCCCATACCCACCCTTACCCCCCATCCACGTACCATCGCCCTCCGCTGCAACCCCTCCAATCTAATCCACATCACTCCTGTTCCCTCCCTCCCATTCTCCTATGCTCTCTGGAATGCCAGATCCATTTGCAACAAGCTTCCTGCCATCTATGACCTCTTCATTTCTAGCTCCTTCAACCTTCTCACCATCACTGAAACCTGGCTTTCAACCTCGGATACTACTTCTACTGCTGCCCTCTCCTTTGGTGGGCTCTCGTTCTCCCACACATCTAGCCCAGGGCTCAGTCCTTGGTCCCCTTCTGCTCTCGCTCTACACCTCCTCTCTGGGTGACCTCATTAGCTCCTTTGGTATTAACTACCACCTCTATGCCAACGACACTCAAATCTATCTCTCCTCCCCTGACCTCTCCCCGAACTTCTGTCAAAAGTGTCAGATTGCCATCTCCTCATGAATGTCCGATTGTTTTCTCATGCTTAACATGGACATAACAGAAATTGTAGTCTTTCCTCCTTCACGTATCCCCTCTACCCCTACTATCTCTATTACTATCGGCGACTCCACCATCTCCTCCTCCATCCAAGTCCGCTGCCTGGGCATCTTCTCTCTCCTTCACTCCCCCACATCTGTGCCCTCTCACTGTCATGCCACTTTCATCTCCACAACATTGCTCGCATCAGACCCTTCTTAACAGCAGATGCCACTAAAAAGCTCATTCACTCTATTGTTATCTCCCGTCTGGACTACTGCAACATTCTCCTCTCTGGCCTTCCACTGGTCCGACTTGCACCCCTACAATCTACACTAAATGCTGCAGCCAGACTCATCTTCCTCTCCCAACGCACTGCCTCCACCTCCCCTCTCTGTCAATCTTTACACTGACTTCCTGTCCCTTTCAGAATTCTCTTCAAGATCCTCACCACAACTTACAAGACTCTCTCCTCCTCCACCGCTCCCTACCTCTCCTCCCTTATCTCCATCCAAAAGGAGACTATTATATTTAAGGTAGCAAAAAAAGGAGGCTGAGCATCTATAAGGGGGCACAAAAGGAGACTAATACATATAAGGGGGTACAAAAAGAGGCCGTTACATATAAGGAGGCACTAAAGGAGGCCGGCACATATAAGGGGCACAAATGGAGGCTGGGCTCACAGCAGTTGGCAGAAGTGGATAACTGGGCACATACAAGGGGATACAAGTAAAAGGCTGGATGTATATTTTTTTAAATTTTGAGTTTTTGTTTTGTTTTGGGGGAGGGGGACTCCAGAATTTTTTTCCCTAGCTACACGCAAAATGAGTCTACAATCAGTTTTATTTCATATGCTTTATTAATTCAAATTTTAAAAAGACAATATGTATGTAAAAGATTGGGTTTATAAGGGTTTTATTTAACAGCATCAAAGGTTCTTTGTGTGAGAAATAAGCTTTTTTTTGTTTGCAATTATGACAAAGTTCCACTAGTCAGCACTAAACAGGAAAGGAAACTAAACTCAGCCTTCAGCCACGCCCATGTGCGTCACACCGTCAGTACACGCTATTACAGGCATTTTGGCCCTCAGCAGGAGCCGTAGTTTTCAGGGTTGGAATGTACAGTACCTGTTTAGCCCACGTGTTGAGCCCGGATGCTGAGCACGCGTTGGAGGTGAGTAGGATTCTCACCTGGATCCAGCTGCTCAGCAGGTTCTTCATGACACAGCGCTGTCTATAACCGGGTCACTGCAGTCACGCTTAAGCACTGCCTTGTCCATATTCACACGTGTCGTGCTGAGAGACTGGATGTCCTCTATAGTATGTTCCACATAATCTTCCTGGTCACCTACCTCTTACATTTTTTCACGTTTCTTATAGCCTTGGGAAATATGTCCTTTATCTTCATCACAATACAGGATAGGTAGAAACAACATGCTATAATATAATGGAGTAGGCTAAAGCATATAAAAAAAATCTTAAAATCAGAGGAAATATTTTGCTATATCTTTTATGTGTTTATGTGGACACTTCAAAGTGTCACTTTGGTGGAAATTCTAGCTTAATACGATTGGATTCTTTTAAATTATGTTCTCTCTCTATATGTATGTTTTGTTTCCATCTCAACTTTTTCCTGTGTTACAGTAATCCATATTTCTGCTCATGGCTGCTTCTGTAAATGATGAGATTCAACTAAAGGCTAGCAGTTTAGGGGAAACAAGAAAGTTTCAAGAGGAACCTGATACAGTGGAGGAAAATGGTCATGATGCAAAGAGAATTAAAATAGATCATGAAGAACAAAACAAGAAGCATCCTAAAAGGAAAGTTGTCCTGTTAATGGCATATTCTGGAAAAGGCTACCATGGAATGCAAGTAAATCATTTAAATCCTTTTATGGTAGCTTGTACTTTAATTGAATTTTTGTTCCCTGGTTTGCCATAGTCTTTTTACTCTATATTACAATGCAATGTTTATTAATTTGATGACTTTCTTAAACCTATCTGTGTTACTGATTGTTGGTTGATCAGCCCAAATATCAGTATGGACTAAAATAAAAAAGTTATATTTGGAAGCCTGATTGTATGGCCAATCCTATTACAGTTGGTGGTGGGGAAATAGTTTTGATGATTATTGTCTTGCCATCATGAAGGGTAAACTTTCCAGAGGTATCTAATAATGCTGTTCAATGAACTTCCACTCTTTATTTTATTTTAGAAGTTCTATTACGGACTTACCTTGTTCACTGTTCCCTTTGCCACTAAAACTGTTAATGTATGTTTCATAATTCTGACTGTAACTAGAGCACTTTACGTTTGTAGCACTTAAAAATAAATGATGTCTTAGCTAGTATGAAGCTTTGGATTGAGGGGTTAGTACATACATACGTAGGTGTCGCACAATAAGATAGCTGGGATATTTAATAATGGCATATTTAATCATGTCTTTAATAATTACATTTTTATACTTGATTCATTTGTCTTTGGCATTAATGTCAGAACTGATGTGTGCAATGCATTGTCTTTCTCAGAGAAATGTGGGATCGTCACAGTTTAAAACAATTGAGGACGAGCTAGTGCAGGCACTTGTCCTGTCCGGGTGTATACCAGAAAACCATGCAGAAGACATGAAAAAGATGTCCTTTCAGCGGTGTGCACGTACTGATAAGGTAAGCAATATACAGCTCATGCTTTATCCCCCCCCACCCTTCTAAAACAGTTCAATGGAGTGTGATATTTGTTTGGTGCACTAGGGCATAAATATTTAATTCTACTATGTATTAGATACATGGAGAAATATCACATGATTGTCCCTGTGATAGAAAATAGTGGCAGTTATGGGTGAGAGACTTGCAGATTTTATAATTAATTAGCTTCAAGAAAAATGCACCAGTGTATATATGCATAGTACACAACAGTTCCATGTATTAGTAATCACTGGTTTTGTGTTTTCATTGTCTTGGCACACACTGACTCGATATGAGCATTTTACAATAAACGATTAAAACAGTTATATGTTTTGAAGCCTGAGGTTATTTTGGCATTTCTCTGCCTTTGCATTATTCTCTTACTTTGTCACTGTCAGCCACACTTAGCTGAAGACTCAAAAATGTATACTTTTACAGTAGTAGTTATAGAATATGGTTTGGGTTTTTTTCAGGGCGTTTCAGCTGCTGGACAAGTTGTGTCATTAAAAATATGGCTGATAGAGAAGACGGTGGAAAGGATTAATAGTCATCTCCCCTCCAACATCAGAATATTGGGTAAGGTATATTCTACATAGTCCGTTTTTAGGTTTGAATTGTAGTCTTGTTGCTTTTTTTTTCTTCTTAGTAATATATATGAAAGAATTAGAAAATATACTTATATGTTAACTTTGGTGTGAATCCAGACAAGAATTTAGCATGGCATCTTTTCACAATTTCTATATTAATATTCTGTTTTGGCTATCTCCTGAAACTTTGACATATATTTCTTTATTATTAGTAGATCTTCTGTTTACCTTACCACACAACATAGGCCAAAAGTAAATTAAGCCTTTTAACATGATACTGGTCACTTCCAAATTCCTTTTCTGGTTGCTACAATCGGGTCTGTTGGGGAAGTATGTGTTCAAAAATATTCCAGAATTCAGTGTAGTTGCCTATGATGTATTCTGTCATCCTGCGTTTGTGCTAGGATGGTCATATGAAAAGTGATGACATTTTTATGATTACCATAGTACACACTGATACACTTCACAAGATTTATTCTACCAAGTGGTGGTAGAGGAGAAATCGTGCCTCTGTCAGATAAATTGTGTATCGCATCAAAGAGCCAGACACACCTTAAAATCATATACAATTCCATAATCACTACACTTTTGCAGTAGAAACAATACAATTTCAAAATACTTTTGTATGCTTTATTATACAGTTTATGCAGTATTTGTTGAAAATAAGAGATCTGAGGCTTGGTGGACACTGAGTATTAAATTTCATGAACAATAAAAATGTTGCTAATTTTAGAGCAGAAGTTACAACTTTTCAGCTGATGCCTATGTTTCACTTTCCTCCTCTAATCTCTTAAATGATTTGCTTTTCTTTAGGTTTGAAGAGAGTTACAGGACGGTTTAACTCCAAGAACTCATGTGATGCTCGAACTTATTCTTACACACTGCCTACATTTGCTTTCGCACATAAAGACCGTGAGATGCAGGATGAAAGTTTCCGACTAAGCCAGGAAACATTAGAAAGCGTAAATAAACTGCTTGCCCTTTACAAAGGAACCCACAATTTTCATAATTTCACATCACAGAAAGGACCTTGGGACCCTAGTGCAAAGCGATACATAATGGAGATGCACTGTGAGCCACCGTTCCAGCAAGGAGGCCTTGAGCTGGCTGTAATTAAGGTGAAGGGTCAGAGTTTTATGATGCATCAAATACGCAAGATGATTGGGCTGGTTATTGCCGTGGTGAAAGGGTATGCTCCTACATCCATTATAGAGCAAAGCTGGGGAGAGAAAAAGGTGGACATACCTAAAGCACCTGGCCTCGGGCTTGTACTAGAAAGAGTACACTTTGAGAAGTACAACCGGCGTTTTGGAAATGATGGCCTCCACGAGTCTTTGGATTGGGCTGCAGAAGAGGGAGCCATTGAGAATTTTAAGAGAGCACACATATATCCTACAATCATACAAACTGAGCTTGAAGAAAAGTCCACGGCAGGCTGGCTTGCCACTTTACCCATCCACGACTATGATGCAACCTCACAGCTGCAGAATGTGAACAACCATAAGGTAACAAACGTTAATGTCCCCTATAGTGGTGTGTATATGACCAATTTCCATTTATTTCTTATGAGATGGAAATGTGAAATTATTTGTCTTAGACTAACATTTTGTTCATCTAGAAAATGTTGCTTAAAACAGATTGTATTTTTTATTAATTATACCTTACTTCAAGGCTGCACAAATCCTGCCCATGATCACATAGAGAAGCTTCAGTGGATGAGGGTGGAAGTGACCATGGCATTTTATCCACAGAGCCGCATTTCCCCTACCTCCCCTGCCTGCTGTAACTGTCTGGAGGGAAGCTCCCTGCAGTGCAACTATGACATGTTTATTAAAGCTCTTAGGCAGTAGTGACAGGTCTTCCAGAGCTTCCATTGTATGGAAGTCACTGTTATCAGGCCTTGGAATATTACAGAACTGCAACTGGAGGCGTCAGCAGCATGTAAGGATGATCTCCTCTTGGGAGCTGGGGGACATATCTTCCTTTTACTTGTAAAGTCACCACAGGAGAGCTTGTTTCATGTCAAGACAGGTTCCAGTTAGAATGACCCAAAACTATCATACATTGCTTTTCTGAATCCATCCATAGGAAGGTTTGTTCAGTCCTCTACATATTGGCTCAAACTACTAAGTAAGGGGCGATTCATACTCATACGTTGCACTTAAACACCTTAATGTTGGATTCATTTTGATTCAAAAGGGCAGCCCATAATAATAAAAATAATAATAAACACATAAAAGGAACAGTGCATTTGGTGGCAGATCTAATGAGCTGTTTTGGCTCATGGAATCCATGTACAGTATAACTTCAGTTAAGAATTTTCTAAAGTAAATCATTGGCCCCTACAGATATGTATGAACGACTTGTAATGTACTTCAATGAGCTGTAATTATCTTAATTGTAGTCCAGTTACTATCTTAAGCACTCACTCTATATCTGAATCATCAATCCAAGTGCAAGTAGTTATACGTTCTGCAATAGTCTGAGACGAAGCAGAAAGTGAGTATAATAGTTTGACCTACACGCTTCATTTTATGTTTGGCTAAAGAACAGTCACTTCTTCAGTAATGACATTTTTCTCTTTATAAATGATTACTTAATAACATGACAAGTAGTTACATTTGTTTGCCGTTATAAAAGAAACCCAAATAGAATAGTAAAAATCTATATAATACATTTAATATATAAACTATTTGCCGGCATAGGTTATTTCTTGCAGTTGTCCCCTGTGTCTATAATGTTTTCATTATATTGCCTTTTTTTGTCTTCTGTTTCCAGGTGGAGGGAGCAACACCTGGGCAGAGCGATGAAGGTGGAGACTCCGATTAAGGGAAAATTGGTCCATCCTCCTGCTACAAGATTCCTTTGTTTACAGCTGTCTGCCAGAAAGTGCACGAATACTCTGACAATTAATCTCTTGTTATTGCTAATGGGGGACATTTTTTATTTGATTACTTTTCTAAAACATGCTGCTCACCAATCCCTCTCCCCCTTTACCTTTATTTGCATTTTTCTGTTCCTTGCAAGATGTAATCATGTTGATAAATTGGACTGTGCTGTATGTAGCACTTGCATAACTTCCTTGTACATTAGAAAAGGGTCCGTACTTCTGGATGAGAAATGTTTGACTCAGCAATTCAGTAAGAAGCAGCTGCTGTTGATAGCGTTCTTTTGCTTTATTTTTATTTATTTTTTGCTGTGCCTTCAGGATCAGTGGTTTCATTTTACAAACATATATATTTTATTTTAACATGTTGAAATGACCATTTAAATAATGTTCTAGATTGTAACTTGATACTAGCCTTTCTGATTGTAACCCTAAGGGACTAGTGGAGGTGCTAACATACTATATACTGAAGCAGCTGCTGTGTATAAGTTGCTTTTCAAGGTACATATAGGACTGTAAACTCATAGCTGTGTACAAAATAAATAAAACAATTTTTTAAATAAACATTTTAGCATTTAGAGGCTGTTCCTCAAATGTAGTTATTGGAAATGTGTTAATGATATTTGCTGAGGTTTTATTAGTTCAGAAGGGTTCTAACATTTAAACAATGTCTCCACATGAAAGTAAAGGAATTTATCAAGGGTTAGAGAGGGTATTCAGGGCATACCCTGGTGGGGATGCAAAAAATCACAGCTGTTCTTTGTTGTCGGACAGATGTAAAATAACAATAAGGAGTTACTCCTACCGTTGCATCACAGTGCATTGTATGTATGAGCCTTTTATCCATACTCTGCTTCATATGGAAAAGGTGTTTTTTTTGGTTTTTTGTTTTCAAACCTTAGGCTTTACTTTCATTCTTTTATTATGAGTAGTAGAACATTACATTTTATTTTTATACATGTATGGAATCTTAAACTTTTTATCCACTTAATTTCCAATGTCTTTCTGCTTAGGAGGATGATTTAATACATGAGATAGGCAGGGTCCATATAACAGGAAGAACAAAAGTTTTATTTTGTGGTGCATGTTCTTGAAGTCATGCTGTTTTGTTTAGGTCAAAGTACTGTGGCAGCATTGTCCTGACATGCTCTATTTAATTTTATAGCTTTATTTGTATACATATTTAATTACCAACATGATTTGGCAATAAGTGGAGATGATATGGAGACAAATTAGGGAAAGCTAAACCTTAAAAGGAGGCGAAAAAAAAAATTTGCTTAGGATAATTTATCACAGGAGGTGTTTTAAGTGAGAAAATCATTATCATCTGCTTATATAGCGGTGGTAAAATTTTAAAGGTTGCAACAGATTACTTTGCGGCACTGAGGTGCCGACTGCTGTCTGTTACCGGCAATGTGCCTTTAGAAAGGATGGGGTCCTACGACTGGTTTTTGAAAAGCGGAGTGGCGAAAGGTACGTTTTGTTAACACGAACTATCCCCTTCCTGCAATTTAATTTTAACCCTCTGCTATCTGCAGCCTAACCCTAACTGTCATTGTCCCGCTGCCTAACCTTAATCCTTCCCTCTGCTAACCACAACGGTACCTTGTTAATAATTGGCCATTCAACATGGTACCTGTTCCATTGCATTCGGGACTGGTGCAGAGGAAATTAAGCTTAGTTTTTGGAAAAATGGCTTTTCGTGCAGCCATCTGCATCCTGAATTAAAGAAAAAAAAAATGTAGTGATGTTTTGGGGTTCTTAAAGTTATGTTTTATAATTGTTTGAAAAAATAAAAAGGGTTAGTGCTTCTAAATCCTCCACAATGTCCAACAGAAAGTCAGTGCAAAGGTACACCTAGAAAGAACCATGCTGAATTTCTAGAGGTCGGAGGGGTGACAAATGTAATGTAACTCAGTGATCTGCACCTTTAAGTTATTTGTTGTAATTCAGAGTTTTAGAAACAAAACAAATATTTTTATTTTTATTCACGTAATAAATTTTGTTAAACAATGCACACTTAATGTTTTAGCATAATAGGTACCATAATAAGGAACATCGCTGATCATTTTGGTCTTAATACAGACTTACAAATCTGTTATGCTCTGAGAGCAGGGATCCAATGGTAGCTCTCCACTATCCATGCTAAAGCTGAATACACACTGGTTTTTTGGGTGAAAATTGTGCTGACCAATGACCGATATCTTACTAGTGTGTACTATCCAGCAATGTTGCAGAATCATCTGAAACAGCGTTTGATCATTTGATTTTTGGGAGCTCATAGTTTAGAACAAAAATTATGTCTAGAAAACTTCAGTGTGTACTGACAAACGATCTTCATTGCAATGTTTCCCATTCATGTTTCTGCATAAGGCCACCTTGTGGGTGACCATATAATTGCAGCAAAGAGCAATGTGGTGTTGAGGGGCAGGATTGATAAGCAATTATTACTACAGATCTAATATAGTTGATGAGGTTGAAAAAAAGACACTAGTCTATCAAGTTTAACCTCTTATGAATCTCCTGCAATCCCTATCTTGTAATTGAAAATTGATCCAGGTGAAGCAACCTCCAATTTGTTGTAATCTAAAAAAAATTCCTGCTCACCTGAGATGTTGGATCATCAGCCTTACTTGTGAATGAGAGGAGAAAGGAATTCCAACAGCAAGCAACTCTTGCCTTAAGATATTTACATTGTACTCGCATAAAATGGAGATGGCTTGGAAGTCTGGATAGTACAGAGAACGCTTAGCAGGCTGTCACTGTACTATTTACATACATCCCCTTCCCACTTAGCATATGAGCCATCCACAATATGCCCCAGCATCAGAAACGTACAAAGAACAGGAAATGCAGCACATGCACTGTAGCAAACTCAGGGCATTTTCTGATCCTAGCTGTTGTAAAATGCCCCTTTTGCAGAGTCCTATGTTGTGTTAATGGCAAAAGTAAGGGGCTCATAATTGGAAGAAGTGTCATGGTTAAAATATGTCAAAAGGGCGGGGGAGGGGGGGGATTAAAAACAAAAAGTGTATAGCATAAGCATGAACCTCACTATAATATGCTGTTTGGGTGAATTAGCAGTTGATTCTGCATTGGGCCTTCAACTCAAACGCTAAACAATTTAATAGTATTCCCAAATAATCACCCCCCCATCCAGTTATCATATCCCCCCACTATCCATATGCCCCCTAACCACCGAGTTATCATATTCTCCACAGCATCCATATTTACCCTGCCCACCCATTCATCACTTTCTCCACAGACATACTATTTCCCCATCCAGTTATCATATTCCCCACAGGTATTCTGTCCCCCTTGGTAACCATATCATATCAACCCTAACTGCCCAGTTATATACCGCACAGATATACTATTCCCTCAGTAACCATATCAACTCTCCACATCCATTTATTATATTCCCCACAGTAACAATATCACCCCTCATATTCCATACAGGTATACTATTGCTCCAGTAACAATATCAACCCTTGCACACAGTTATCATATTCCCCACAGGTATACTATTCCCCCTAGTAACCATATTACCTGCCTCCCCAATTTGACTTTGCAACCTGGGTGGCCGCCCCAATCGACCATTGCTAGTTCTGGTACCAACCTGAGGTCATTAGATTAGTCAATTTGATTACTGGGTGAGTGCTGTATTTGGAAAGTTTTGTCCCTGTTCTGATAACATCAGTTCAGCATATACACTGCCTTATAATTGTATAGTGTGTACCTGTCTTTAGGATGGCGCAGTGCAGTGCTGATTAGCAGGCAGTGTGGTCAATCTTTACTCTGTGTTCTTCTAAGGTGGCAACATTTAGTCGCTGCTTAAATGGAGTACATAGATCATAATATTGCCTATTTTATTAAGGGTCCTGCTTAGTTACAGCTCTTGTAAATTGAGGGTGGTTTTGCCATGGCATGTGGTCTCCTGGTGCAGCCTAATGCATTTTATTTTCCTTTTCATTTGAACAAATGTGCCAATTACTAAGTCCTGAAATAGCTTATACATAATTAAAGTAGGTGTAGGAAGTGCAGCTGCTTCAGGACCTGGAGTAGAAAGAACCACTGTTCCCCTGCACCTATAGTAGTTATGCTGCCCTGTGGGTGCTACCTCTATGCACTAGGGATGGGATCCAGATATCTGATTTCTATGCATGTTAATCCCTAATCACGGATCTGCTGTATTCAGACATCTGTGCAATCCACTGGCCCAGTGGTGTATCTACAGTGGGTGCAGATGTTATGGGGCCTGTTGGATAGAGGGAAAATTGAGAAGTATGGATCTGGTTCTAGATTACTAGAGCACTGAGAACTCAAATCATATGACTTCCTCTGCCCCTTTTGCTGCCATATTATCATAGATAGATAGATTATCAACGTGGTGTGTGTTCACATTTATCATAAGATGTCACAAAAAAATTAAGATATGTACTTTAGGGTTAGCAGAGTACAAAGTTTATAACATTACATGTACATAGATATCAACAAAAATACATAATTACACTAGAAATAATAATACATAAACAAAGACAATATCTAAGACAGAACTTAATTCATCTTATAATATTTAGTTACTGCATATTTTTTTTATTTGACTTTAATAGTAAATTATACCCATTTTATCAAAATAAGCTGTGCAATATTGTTGCCTCCAGTGTAGTTTGCATTACATTGGGATCATAAGTCTCTGTTTGATGCCAAGGTCACTATATTTTGTGACATAGCATTATATAAGGGTCATCCAAAAAGAAACTACACACTAGCCACTTACTCCCCAAGTGTTATATTCAAATTATTGACCAATTTAATCATGCTTTGCTACTTTCCCCTCTAACTAAGCAGAAAGGATATAGCTGACACAGAGATAAAATTAAGATATCGGGAAACATGTACTTTTGCAGTTACTGCTTGCTGAATTTAGATTGCTCTGTAGAAATATTTGTCCTTTTCCAGCTATTTTGTATTAGCCAGCATAACACTTAATTTGAGATGAACAGCAATAGATATTTCCACATATTATTGTCACTTTAACTTGTAAATGTTATATTAGATATTTCCTTTAATCCTACAAATAAAAATACTATAGCATTCTTTGCACTATTGGCTACTCAGTCAAAGTGTTCAGTGTTGCCTCAGCCAAAGCTATCATTTCTCTTCTTATCACAATCGTCGGCGCTGCGCCCTCTAGTGACAGATCGGAAAATTCATCGTCTTGAACTGTCCCTTCACGGCCACCATAAGCGGGGGATTCTCCCGGACCGCTGGCTATCTTTTGTGAGTGGTGCGGCTGGGAAGCTTCGCTGGAGCGGCATTGGGGTAAGTGTGGGATCGGTGTGTGGACTTGTGTGCGCCTGTGACTAGCCTCGGGAAGTGACGGGTTCTGAGGGGAGCGGGGACTTGCAGAGCACGAAGTAACAACATGTGTCCGGCGCTTCCTCCCCTCCATACTTGAAGCCCTGGCATCGCTGTGTGGGTGTATGGAGTGAGGGCCTGGGCCGCACACCCTCATGCTGGTGGTGGCTGCTGTGGTGACTCCTGGCCCTGCCCTCCGGGCCCGCACTGTACTGCATTGCTCTGCCCCTCGCAGGCCTACACAGGCCCGGGCGGCAATAATGTGCCCCGAGCCTTCCTGTGTAGTGGCCTGGACTCTGCTGCTGCCTGCAAGAGGTATGGGGCGCATCAACAACAGTGACCCGCCAGTGTGTCCGTGTAAACTAAGCACACACCCTGGGCATGCTGCATTCGCTGATGGCATAGAAGCTACATGATTACTTCTCATTTCCTGGTTGAGGAAGGAGTTCTTTTACTCTGTGATCTACGAATTGTGCTTATTAACCCCTTCCCCCAGGATCAATATTGTTGTAGAATTCATTATTCTGTGCAGTATGTTGCTTATACCGTTTCTTGCATGTGATAAAATATGTATAGATAGCACATATTTCCTTTCTGTTCATTCTATCTCTTTACAAAAGTAATATGATGGGTCTGCACAGATACATGTTTTGCAATATGAAAAATAAATTAAGGTTTGTAAATTATGTAGTAGACATCTGGCCAAAGTGAATTGGTTGCTGTTTTCTGCAGAGTAGACTTCTATCAAGAACGTCTAGCTATTTAGTTTTACTTCAGTTTGTGATCATAAGTTTATTCTCCATTGCCTGAGATAACTTATTAAAAACAGTTATTTCTTTAGAAAGTATTTTTGTTTTTCCATTGTCCATGCAGAATTTCCTTACCGTTTTAGACATGAAGCATAAAAATTCACATTACATTTTGTGCAAGAAAACATTACAAACCATAGCAAATTTAGAAAGATTTTTTTTCTCTCCCTCCTTAAATATTCATATTTTTTGACAGGTCTTAACAAAATATTTTAAATATATGCTTAAACATGAGTCTGCCTAAGTGAAAAACAGCTTGTCAGAGATTGGTAACACAAAACCTTGTTTTAGTATACATGTATGCAGAGTATACATGGTAGTAATTTTTATTTCCTTTTTTTCAGGATTACCTCGCGAGAACCTTTGTTGGGGGTGGGGTTATAATGCCCCATGGTAATAGTCCCCAAGAAACTCAAACGCCACCTAAGAGCAGCTCAGGGAATGATGGCGACCAACAAAGGACTCAAAAAACTACCCCTCAGTCCCCTGTTCCAACATTTGCACCTGCAATTAGTTCTGCAGGACCTCAGTCATCCAGCTATCAAATACAACAACTCATAATGAGCCGAAATCCTGTTGCTGGTCAGAATGTGAACATTACGCTACAGAATGTAGGACAAGTAGTAGCGGGAAACCAACAGATAACTCTGACCCCTCTGCCAATAACAAGTCCAGGCTCTCCCGGGTTCCAGTTCTGTTCTCAGCCACGTAGGTTTGATCATGGATCTCCATCTTATATTCAGGTTACTTCCCCAATGTCTCAACAAGTCCAGACCCAGAGCCCCACACAACCCAGCGCTGTGCCAATACAATCCTTACAGGGTGTCAGAGCAGGAACTGCTGGAACTAACTTGGGAACTCAGAGCCCAACTCATGGCTTTGTAGATGCTGGTTTGTTGGTGAGACAGCTTAGTCTAGGTCCTTCTAGTACTGGGCATTTTGTTTTTCAGGAAGGATCTGGAATTACTCAGATAGCACCTGGCACACAAATACATCTTCCATCTGGAACATCCACACCAGTACAAACACGCACTCTGCTGCACTCAAATTCACAGGCAGTTGGCTCAGTGCATCAGTTTGGTTCACAGAATAGTGTGACTACTGGAGCTGCTATTCAGACTTTGGCTACTCCAAGTCACTTAACCACAAATATACCGACACAGATTAGCAGTATTATACAGGGACAATTTATTCAGCAACAGCATGGCCAGCAATTGGGAAGGACCTTTAGCTTTGACAGGGCTTCTGGAGGAATGATAGCTGGTGTAACTGGGACTTCTGCTTTTGGCATAACTTCACAGCAAACTCCTACAAGCCCGTCACGAGCCACTGCTCCTCAGGGCATCTCTAGCCTTCCTCTTACTCCAACAGTAAGTGGTACCTTAAAAAAGCAAGCTAAAAAGCTTGAAGAGATCCCACCTGCAACAGCAGAAGATGCAAGGCTAAGAAAACAATGCATGGAGCATCATTACAAAAATATGAAGGTTTTGAAGGAAAGCTATAAAGATTATCTGATTGAGTTGTTCTTTCTTCAACATTGTCAAGGAAATATGATGGATTTCTTGGCTTTCAAGAAGAAGCCTACAATTTTGTTGCAGTCCTATCTTAGGCAAAATGATTTGGATATAGAAGTGGAAGAGGAAGAAGTGGAAAAGATTTCTGTAGTTTTCCAGGTGAGATTTTTCTTGTTTTGTGCAAATGCATGGGGGAAAAAAATGTGGATAAATGTGACTTTATTAGATCTTTTAGTTGCTAACACAAATGGTAACAAAAGTCTGTGAACAAGATCCAAATTCATAAGATGTTGGAGTGATTTTCCGCTTGGTTATTGGAATTTTGTGCTGATGTGATATTTATTTTCCATTGCTCCAGTTGGTTAACTTCACAACTCTGAGACATGGAGCTAAATGATGCCGAGAATAGCATCCTCAAAATACACACAGCCAACATCTAATTGTTGGATGAGTCTGTTTAGGAAATGTCAGTAATTAGAAAGTTCAACTGATGGTTCCTGACACAAGATACTGATAGGTTAGTAGTCTTAGGATGCGGGGAGGGGATGTAGTGAAGCAGGGTAGTCTTAGTGTTAGGTTGCGGGGAGGGGATGTAGTGAAGCAGGGTAGTCTTAGCGTTAGGTTGCGGGTAGGGGATGTAGTGAAGCAGGGTAGTGTTAATGCTAGGCTGCAGGGAAGGGAAGGGAAGCCTTAGGGTTAGGCTGAGGGAAAGGGAGGGATTGTTAAAGGGGAAGGTTAGGGTCAGGCTGCGGGGAAGGGAGGGTTAGGTTGAGGATTAGGATAAGGGTTGGGGTTGAAAAAAATACTTGTCGGTAGGTGCTACGG
>WWET01006089.1:22245-32466 GCA_011038615.1 Limnodynastes dumerilii
CCTGCTGGGGATCTTCATTTCTTTGTCTTCGGTTGGACGTTGTAAATGCGTTGTCGAAAACGGCCATGTCGTAAAAGGGCCATTCACAGCGGCGAACCATATCCATATTATAAAGGTGGTCATTAAAATTCCAGTTCAGGAATTCTTTACTGTTATATTGTCTGTAAATAAGAGTTTTGTATTATATTCTATTAAGTACTGTATGTTTTGCCCAACAGATTCAGATTGCTTTTGCCTCCTAGAGCCTGCAAATGGCATCAGAATTAATTTTAACTATGAATGTCTATAGGCCTTCTATACATAGTTACATTGTAGTATATAGAATTAGTAAAAACTCATTTTTGCTTTTTTGGTTTAGTTTATTCAAAACTTTGAAACAGACTGGGCCCTGAAAGGGCCTATAAACTAGTAACATTCCCAGTCTTTAATGCTTAACTCCTTTTTTAATGTGTGTTTCTTTGAAGTGTTTTTTGTATTTTGTTGTATTACTATTAAGAATTATTTAATTATATGTAATAAGTAGGACTAATATTTAACATTAACTTTTTCTTTATATATCATCTATATTTAAGTGTACTTTGTATATTTTAATGTTTAGTCTATCTACATATATTTAGATGTAACAGGATTACTAAGCAGTAAAAATGGTTTTATTGAAAGATATCAAAGCCTATCATTAAAACTTAGCCTAAGGCTTAAGTTTTAATAATAAAACTTTGGATTGCCAACGGTAGAAAGCATTAAAAAAATAGTTGATCAAGGTTTCAAATGCATAGCAATGTGGCAAAGTAAAATCAAAATATAATAAGCAGGATTCAATTGAAACAAATGAAATAAAAAAAACTTTTAAACAAAAAAGTGTTTTGTTGTTTTCTTCCAATCACTGCCCTTCCCTCCGGCCCCCGCCCAAGGTCTGATCAAACTGTATTATGTAGTTTGCAATGATCAGACATGTTCATTGCAGCGTACACACTAACACGTTATTTTTGTTCGATTGGAATGATGATCATGTGATAAAGCTGTAGTGGGTACTCTATTAACGCTTAGAGGTTTCTTCGTTTACATAAAGGAGCTGATTCAGATTTTCTGTGCAAAAGCTGGACATTGTAGGACAGATCCAGAGTTACGAGTTTCACAGAAACACTCCACTCTGGATAGGAGAGAAGGAAAAGAACAGTGGTGTAACCCCTGCAGATGGAGCCGTATGTGTACTATGTGCAGCAATATGTAACATGTGCAGCCTCTGACAGAATTTATTTATTTCTATTTTCAGTTTAACACCGTGAAAACCCCACTTAAAATTCTTTATCCATAACTTAAAGCAATGCCAGAGTATAGTAGCTACATTCTGCTGCTATGCTGGCATAAAAAAAAAAATAATTTAATTTCAATGTCATAAAAGTCCTATTTTACCAATGTGATGATCAGTGTATTTAATACAAATATTTCCATTTCTCCATTGTAAATGACCTACCTGCCTGGAGTTAAATGTCCCTTTTCTTATTTTATTATCATGGAACACCCAGTTCCATGAGGGCACGGATGCGCAGACAGGCACATGGGTAGCTATCATCTGGTTTTTTTTATACTCTGCTATAGGTATTCGCAGTGCAAATTCCCACAGTGCTTTGACCTAAAAAAACAGGTGTATGTGCAACTCTAGATCAGCTGTGTGTGTGTATCCTCTATTATTGATTCTTCCTAAATTAGTCACACCACAGACTAAAAATGGATGTGACCCTTATAAAGCGCTGGTGGATATCTGCAGCAACACTCTCACCCTAGTGTCCAAATTGCACTCTATCATAAAATAGCAAATGAACAAGAAAATGGATGTGAGATAACAGCTCATCTGCAATGCAATCTCACATCTACTTTCTTGTTTATTTGCTAGTTTAGTCATACCATTTATATTACTGGTGTTGCTGATGAAAAGGACATATTGAGATTTATAAATGCAGAAGTTTATACAGTTAACTTTAAGGAAATAGATCACTTCTATGAATAATTCAGTCACAGGGCAAGTCACTACTGTGCAATGTTATGATCCTACCTGATAAATGCTATTGTGTTTTTTCTTTTACATAGTGATGTTTCATTTGCATTATTCTTTCAGTTCACTTGATGGTATTGTGGAGTCAACCAAAGATTGAATTGTAAAGCTATAAAAGAAAAAAGTGACCTTTTTGTAGATCTTGCTGCTATAGCCCTAACAAGACATAATGTGGGGTAAATTAATTTTGAAGTTGCCCCTCAGTATAAACATGCTCCAGTAGTAACGATATAGGTCCTGATTCACACCTAAGAAGCTGATACTTGTAAGGTGCGGATTTTTGCGTATGGGGCCACTGCGTATGCGTAGTAATATAGACAACGCAATTTACATAGTGGTCCTGTACAAAGATTAACTACGTTTGGTCTTTAAACACCACACATAGTTTTTAAGGTAAGAGGAGGCGTGCCATGGCAGCCTCTGAGGTAAGTTACGTAAAGTGGGTGGGGCGGGGGGCGATGTAAATTATGCTTGGAGGGAGGGCTGGGGAACCTACGTGTGTATTTTCTATCCTTAAACAGGAAAATATATACACGGGTAGTTAAGAATTCCCTGTGACACTCGTATGTACCATTAGGTACTTAAAAACGTGGGCAGGCGAGGGAAGCGGGGAAGTAGGTGCGGATACAGGTGTACCCGCACCTACGGATCACACACTTATGTGTGAATCCGGCCCCTAATAACTAAGGGCCGGATTCAGAGGTCTGTACGTCACCCAAATTCTGCAACTTGTTTGAGGAATTTGGGTGATTTTCTTGCACGGCAGATAATACGATATAGATCTCCAGGTGTACAGAAGGTGGGGAGGGGGAGGGATAATTCTTACATTCTGGGTGGTTTTACTACTTCCATGCGGCTCAGTGGTCGTATGGATCGCTGACTCACATGGGTAACTGTTGCCATAACTACCCATAACGGGAGTGATTGGAATGTTGATTGCCAGACATCTTGCGGAAAACTCATAGAAGTCTAAGTTAGTCAGTGATATAATTGACACTAAATAACAATGGGGATTGAGGACATGTGTGTACACCAAAATCTATTTTTCTGTGTACTCCAGGGTGGAGGAAGCGTTGTGTTTTTACACATAGATCACTTGGCACTTTGTAACTGATAACTTTACTGAATAGATACTACTACTGCAATAAAGCTATTAGGAAGTTTAGGGGCAGATCTGACATGAGAATATAGTTTAGTGTGTTTTTTTAATAAAAACTTATTTCAATAACTATTGTAACCTGTTTGATTGCATGTTGATACGAAATAGGAATTCAGTTATTCCTTTATTATGTTTTACAAGAGGACTTTTAGAAATGTGATAAGAAAGCAGGAAAAAAATAAATGGCTTAATGTTCAAGGGAGAATTTTTCAGTGAAAATGCTGTGTGATTCACTGGAAAGTAGCGGCTTTTATTTGAGGAAACTCATGAATGGATTGTATAGACTGTAGACCTGCGAGGTCCATCTTACCCCTCAATCTGCCTCTTTTATAAGATTTGTTTGCAATTGTAAATCTATTGGTGCTAATAAAATCTAAATAATTTAAATGTCCTGTTTCCCTATCCAACACATTACAGTTTATAGCTGACCCTATAGCTGGATCTCCATGTTGGTAAAAGTGAATGTAAGTGTTTTAGCCTGAAAGGCAGCTGTAGGTCTGGATCCCTCTGCAAGTGCAGCAGGTTGCATGCAGTTATGCTCTAGCCAAGCACAATGGTGAGTGTAGTTCACTTGTGTGTATTGGTCATTATGCTTGCTTGATCTCTTAAATGTCAATGCAAATGCACTAAAAATAGTCATGAATAAAATTGGCATCAGATTATATTGATTCTACTAAGGCTAGTGAAATATTTAGCCATAAATTGTGCATACTTGGATGGTTTAGGGGCGTGTTCATATTGACTGATCATCCGGGGCTTGCCTCGCATTGGATGCCTGTTTCATTATAGAAAGTCTCAGCAGTGAGTGCAGTTGGGTCTGGATAGCCATAATTGGCTTTTGCTTTTGCTCTGGACATGCGCAGGGAAAAGCTACACCGATATGCGGCGCCATTGTGCGTATGTTCCAGTCTGTTTTAAGCGTCTTTTTCTGTGTGGAAAGCCATAGTGTTACTAGTCTTTGCGCAGTCATTATAGTTTTCATAAAAAAAATAACCTTTACAAAAGAAAAAACGTCTTAAATTGTTTTGATACCTGTCGGCCATTTAATGTATCCAATCATAGGTGACATATTCTGTTAATTTATCTTATTGAGTGTTTTTCCCAGTGTTCAAATATCTGTATTTTACTTTTTAGTCTCTGGAAACTCCTGGTAGTCCAGCGGCAGAAATTCCCATTGCCATGGAAACTCAGGCTTCCTGTACACAAAATAATTCCACAGGTACTGTATAATAGTGTTATTAAAAAGAGCTG
Organism: Limnodynastes dumerilii; assembly: GCA_011038615.1. NCBI lineage: Eukaryota > Metazoa > Chordata > Amphibia > Anura > Limnodynastidae > Limnodynastes > Limnodynastes dumerilii. The sequence goes on from WWET01006089.1 coordinate 26,709, forward strand.
TAGCAGTCCAGTTACATCACTAGATTAGCTAATACTAATTTAACAATTGTCATTAATTATATTTTTATTTTTCTATTATTGTCTAAACTGTAAAACCGATTTTTCAGAAAATGTAGTTAAACGAGAATCACTTTTTTTCTTTACTTTTTTGTTTTACAATGTAGATCTATTTTTCAAAAATGACCAAATCGCACACACGTGTATAAATATCATTACATTACATAGTGCATGAATATAACAATTGCTTCCTTACAATCTTTGAACTGTAGTCTAAATAAATCCATTAATGTAATTTCTGTTTATATTAAGGCTTTATTGGCTAGTTAAAGTTAGTCATTATTACCTTTATATTCCTTCTTATTAACATTTTTTATAACAAAGATGCTCCTTTCCATAATATTCATTGTTCCATAGACTCCTTTCATATTTCCAAATTTTCTGTCTTGGAGCTATTGTGTAGTCAGCCTCAACACAAAATTAACTGCACCTTTCTTGGCAGAGAGGATAAGCAATTTTGATAGGTTTTAAGGGATTTAAAAAAAAAAAAAAAAAAATAAAGTAAAAAAATTATACATAGGTATTAGCAACATGTTTGTTTTACCTTGAAAATAAAAATAAATAGCTTTCCAGTGGATTTTATTGCTGCGTTGTTAACCGTACAAATTGTTTTCTTAGATTCACTACAAAAACAGCTTCTGGATTCCAATTTTGAGTCTTGCTCTCAATCACCAAGTGCGTTGCTTGGAGCTCAGCAGCCAACACCTGGTAAAATAGGTAAATCAGTCTCTGCCTACATCTTGTTTAAAAAATACAAAATAAAAAGCACATTGATTTTGATGAATGGTTGTGTAACGTCTTTTATTGCTCCATACAGGTTCAGTCTGTACTAATGTGGGGATGCCAGCTGTGCAACATTCAGCATCTCTTGGTAACCGGCAAAGTGATCCAACAAAGGTACCTCTGATGCCAAATACTGCAAGCTTGCAATCTCCTAATAGAACGCAGACTCCTAGAGTTCCATCCTCCTCTGTGTTCATGACAATGCATAATGCTCAGCAGCAGCAATTTGCTGACTCCCAATCTCCTAAAGGGAATACACAGACGTTCAGCATTCCCATCGTACAGCCTGCCCAAAGCCAAAATTCCCAGCAGCCTCAAGACAAGCTTTTAAGCCAATCGTCTTCCTGCAAAACTACCTCACAACTGGTATGTAAATATCCCTGCTTCTAAAACTTTTTACCATTGCGGTATTTAATGAAAAGAATAAAACGCAGCAGATTGTTATACATTTCAGTAATAATAGGTATTGCAAATGCTCCTCATAGTCCCTCTTGTTAAACCTTTCTAACTTTTTTTTACATTCTTCTAGATTTGTCATATTTAAAATAATATACTGTAATGTAGAATTGTGAAATATGTCAGTTTGCAATGCTAATGTATTTGGTGTCCTAACAGGCATTGTCATCTAAGTTAGGCTTTGACGCTGGAAAGTCCACAGGTCCAGCTCCTTCTTCACCAATCACACCATCTGGCATTTTAGACTCTGTCCACCCCCCTGCAAATGTATCACCTAAGAGGATATTGTCCCCTGGAGGGAGCAAAGTACTGTCCCCTTCTTCATCAAAGTCTCCTTTACATTCAGTCACTCAGGATTCTCTGAGTGTAGTGCCAGTTATAGAAGGCGTTCCACAGGAAGTATCCAAACCACTAGAACAGGTAATTACCGTGCTTTACTTTCTTCATTACTTGAGTTAAGTAATTGTTTATATTGTTTGGAAAACATTATGAAACAGGTTTTGATTCCTTTTGAATTTATTTGAATGAGAGGTTTCAGTAACAAAGGGGTTTCTTGTTAATCTTTATAAAGGCTAAGAGGCTGATTCAGAGTTTGGGTATAAAGGCAAAACAGGGGCAAGTGTACAGCTCAGCTAAACCTTTTTGCAAAGTGAGGGGTACTAATTAATTTTAAATATTTAACATGCAGGGAAAATACTTTACATTTTGCATAGAGAACTTAATTAGTGCAAACACTATTTTTAATCTGTAAATAAGAGTTGATCTTAGAAACTTCACCTCTCAATTCTAATTCTACTTTTACAGTTTAAATTTGCCTCTTGCAGTTCAAGATTATATTGCTTAGGTCTATCCTAAAAAAAGGTGTAAGGGGCTTATTCAGAGCTGCACTATGTCCCTACAGTCGACTAATTACTGAATAATCAACAAAACTGTGCAGCAGAAATACCTATTTAGCTGTTACATTGTGAGATATTGGAGACATCTGTTCTATATATTGCAGCGAATGATATAAATTATACCGCTAATAATTAGGGCTCTGGTTTTGTTTTTGCAGGAAAACCGAATCCATCAGCGAATCACTGAGCTTCGAAAAGAAGGACTCTGGTCCTTGAGGAGGCTACCAAGGCTTATGGAGCCTTCCAGACCAAAGTCGCACTGGAATTACTTGTTAGAAGAGATGCAATGGATGGCTGCTGACTTTGCCCAAGAAAGGATGTGGAAAATTGCCAGTGCTAAAAAGGTAATGAATACATGTAGAAAATCTAGTTGATGAATAATTGTTCTTGCAGACATCTCAGTATTGATCTACAAGCTACTGAGGGGGGTACAGCAGTAGAAAGTATGAAAATAAAAGGAATGTAATCAGTGTTTTAAAATGTAACGATGTAGCGTTCTCTGTTTGGATTTACAGTTGGCCAGGACAGCGGCAAGACATTTGGTAGAGAAAGAACAGAACGATGCCAGGGCCAAAAAAGAGGACGAAGACCGACTCAGGCAAATCGCGTGGATAGCGGCTCGAGAGATCCAGCATTTCTGGGCCAATATTCAGCAGGTAAGGCTAGTAGACACTTCTGTGGTTGTTTGTGAGATATTTACTTTTAATGAAAGTTAATGAGCCTGTGGAGTGCTTTCAGCAAGATATATTTACTACTGGCCCTATAATTGGGTTCTTGTCCAATACCCTATTTTATGAAGTAGAAGTTAGTGTTATGTTTACTTTTTTCATGATAATTCTGTTTCATGATTCTGTTTAAAAAAGACCAGAACAAATAACTATTTCTCTGTCATCCTATTGGGGGATTCTGGTGACTATGGGGTACAGGGTTGGTTCTGGAGGCACTTTAAACAAAATTTGTTGATTGAGGTCCACCTCCAAGAGGAAAGCTCATCTCAGTTTATTTAGTTTTTTTTTTTTTTTTTTACTTTTTTAATGGTAAATTTTTTAGTTTTATTTTTTTACTACTTTTTTAATGGTATATTTTTCAGTTTTATTTTCTTACACTTTGTTGGGCTCAGAGATGCTTCTCTAGTTGTGGACAACCTGCGGGTTTCCTCCACTCCAGGTCTCTTAGTAGGGGTTAGTAGCCTGTGGAATTCCCTCACCCTTAACATGCTGCAGTGAAAGTTTGTGGGTGGGTGTCAGCTCTTGCAGTGTATCTGTCAGGCGAGTAATGCTGACATCCACGGCTGCAGTGGACTTGGTACATTAGCGGCCCCAGCAGATCTCTGTTGGTTTGGACAGTACAGCTATAGCTACACTCCCTCTGAGGCTGTGGAGGCAGATATCCATGAATAATCTCTGGTTATAAAAGGTGGTGAGTAAGAAGGGGAGTTATTCCAGGTGCCAATTTTATTTCTGCTTTAGCTCCCCAACTTGTGGTAACAATAAGCATCTGTATATGCTTTTTACTATACATTATTGTATTTTCATGCTCTTTCTACCCTTCCTCTACTTGTGTTGTCTAAGTAGGAGTGGGCTCTATGTATCTATTGATTTTATAGTTCTTACATAGGCATCAAGTGACATGTCTGTGTGTAAAAGTGTAACTTTCTGTACTTTGTATAATCTTACAAAAGAAAGGAACTTCAAAGACCGTCTATTGCTGTGCTGAACTCACCCGGGTAAGGTTTCAGCGAGAGGTAGGGTTTTCTTGTCTTATGGCACCACACAATTTACCCTCACAGCTGGTATTGCTAGTGCAGTTAGTGGGTTGTCACTGGCTGAGCATTCTAGGGTCTTTCTATGGTAGGGTGTGCTGCGCATCTTGTGTCCTTGGCAGAATATTACTGTTTTCGTCCTGGAAAATTGAGACCGATTACCTAGTCACTGACGTCCTGCCTGGCAGAGGTACTGCCATGGGTTACACCAATGCAGTGACGATTTCTTGGAGGCTTTGCAAAGTGTATTTGTTTTATCCGATTTCTACACTTCCAGGGTACTCGAAAAGCTGAAGTAGGAGAAAGTGGCCACCATTCTGGTGGCCCTGGACTGGGCACGTTGGGTGTGTTGCTCAGATATCATTGGGATAGCCATAGATTACCCTTCCAGTTACTTCTTTACTGATCTTCTTGACCCATGCCTCATTTGTTGGCGTTCTAAAAATCCCTGTTGTGGAAACGCTGATCCTTTCAACTATTGCATCCTGGTGACCCACGGGATCTTAATGATGTGCTTTGGGATTTTACTAAGGAGCATTTTGAGCCATTGAACTCTGTGGATGCATGCTTACTTGCTGTATTTTCAGGTGGAGGGGTAATTGTGCTTTCTTCTCCATGTTCTGTAATTACATTTGGACAGGGCTATGCTTTCCAATAAACCCTCCTTTGTGCCAAGTCCTGAGGTTTCACTCAATGCAGAAGAATTTTCGTTACAGCTTTTTCTTCTCGATCGTGGTCCGCATATTTGTTTGTTGCTATAGGGTGTATACAGATGTAGCAGTGGCTAATGTTCAGCTGGCAAGTCCTGAAAGTACATTCAAATAGTGCTGTGAATGCAAGGCTCTGCATCTCAGGGTCCTAGCTTTGGGTGCAGGGTTCTGAGCATGGCTGTTCTGCCATCGTCCCTTTATGTGCTCCATGACCACCCACTTTACCACGTTATCCACAGGGTCCCGTAATGAGAAATAGATTTTATGGTAACAAAAATACTGTTTTTGTTACCAGCTGGGGCAGTTTTCTTAATTTTACATATTTTAATCATAATGTAAAAATTTATGGTGACATGATGGGATTGCCTTCTTATTCTATTGGATCGTTGTTGGAGTTTTCCATTTTATCTGCAGCTATTGCTGACCACTCCTACTGGTTCAACTCCATTGTCTAACAGCCCCCATGAAAGACCACAGAGGGTTAAGCCGTACAGTGTGTCAGTGATGTTTGCTGAAGGGATGTTAAATCATTGAATAAATAACTTAAATGTCTTATAAATGTCTGGTTGGGTTTTTCTTAGACCTATATCTCTCAAAATCTGTTGAGACCAGACAAATATAGCATATAAGGGCTACAAGATATACGTCCTCTAGCGTATTTACTCTAGCCGGAGACGTAAAAACGCTGTTTTGTATGTACTGCGCATGCGCACTGCAGATGTTACGACCCGTAACTCTGAACGTACAAACCAGCCTAGTATCAACAGCGTAACTACGGACGAAGGGGCGTGCCAGACATACGACACCCGTAATTACACTTCGGAGGCGGGGTGAGCCATGTAAATCATACAGTATGGGCGTGCTTAGGCGTGTAAGTACGTGCAGCCATTACGGCCGACAGGAGTTACGCTTTGTAAAGTTAAGGTTGGGATTGGAGAGAAAGAAATAAGGCAGCGCAGAGGCTCTACCGTGCCAGACACACCCGTAATTACACTTCGGAGGCGGGGTGAGCCATGTAAATCATACAGTATGGGCGTGCTTAGGCGTGTAAGTACGTGCAGCCATTACGGCCGACAGGAGTTACGCTTCGCTTT